>SNQJ01S0074819.1:29087-56943 GCA_010110895.2 Picea sitchensis | reverse complement strand
GCATTACAATTCTTTCAAGTCAAAGCTTCAGTTACTTGGTTTTCAATTGTAATGAATTGAAAGGTTATACTTGCCTTTTCTAATGTGCATTGAGTAGACACTTAATTCCTAAATAATTTGCTAACCCCATGAATTACCTTGGTTCAATTAAATTATCTGGTATCAACCAATTTACAACGAATTTTATATTTCTTAGGTCAATACACAATTCACATCCTCTAACTACAAAATCCATATAGAACAATAATTGTTTTCCAAGCTCATATTTCTTCATGGTGGCTTGCAATTAATTGTGTTGAAGGGTTAAAAATATCATCTCCAAATGTTTCAAATGATCTTCCTAAATCTTGCTAAAAGTCAAAATATCATCCAAGGAGGTTGCAATAATCAAGTTCGAGAAATGGTCTTAAGATATCATCCATCAATCTTAGAAGTGTTGTCATAGTATTGTGTAATATAAATTGCATACTGACTCACTCATGCAATCCATGTGTTTTTTTAAAGTAATATTCCAAATTATTCTTTGTGTATATTGTCATATTGGTATCCTTACTTATAATCCAACTTCATGATAACACATGCTTCCAATATTTGGTTGATTAGTGCCTTGATTATTTGTAGGGAATATATATATTACGATATATTAGAATATTAGAATATTACAATGTAATAGTAATGCCATATTACAATGTAATATGGCATTACGATATTACAATGTAAAATGGTAATCCCATATTACATTGTAGTATGGCATTACAATATTACAATGTAATATGGTAATACGATATTATAATGTAATATGGCATTACCATATTACATTGTAATATAACATACAATATGGTATACCATATTACAATGTAATATTGTAATACCATATCTCATGTAATTTTATTTTTTAAAACTTAAAGCCATCGTCGCAATATCGATGATAGTTTGTTGGAAAAAAAAATTATTTTACCGCAATCGTCGCAATAGCGACGAAAGTTCGTTGAAATTTTCCATAAATTTTCGTCGCACATACAACATCTGCATCATAAGTTTGGTCTTGAGATATATTTTTGTCGATATTGCCACATATTTTCGTTGCAAGTTGCGAAGGTTTTTCATCACACATTCAGCATCTGTGTCGTAAGTTGTTGGCTTGGAATAAATTTTCATCGCAATTGCGACAAATTTTCGTCGTAATTTCCACACTTCTTCTTTGTTATTGAGACGTAATTTCGTCATAATTGCGAAGATTGATAGGGTTAACCGATATTGAAGGTGGTGACACGTGGAGAGATTATTTCATCGATGTTTCCACACACACCTAGATCATGGATATAGTGACGAAATTATTCCACCGAAAAAAAATATTGGCTTTTGTGGAAATTGCGACAGATAAGTGTGGAAATATCAACGAAAAACCGTCGCAAATTTGGTCATATGTAATAGTGTATACAGTGCACTTGGCCATGGCCCATGCACTTATGTGATGGGTTCCGTGGTTCCTTGCATGTGAAGAAGAGTTTCTTCCTTCTTAGTTCCCTCCTGGTGTTATCATCCATTCTGCCATGGCCCCTGTCAAACCCCCTTGGGTCACATCCCCCCTGGTTCATTGGAGGTCTTTGATCTCTTCCTCTGGTGTTAAGAGGTGGCCTAGGTACAAAATTTGGTTTGGCAGCTGGTCCAAGGTCCCTTGTTCTCCAAATGGTATCTTGTAGGTTGGTGGGCTTAAAATCCTTTACCCAATCCTTCAAGGGTTCCATCAACCCTTCAGTGAAAAACATCATAAGCATGGTTGGTGATAAATCATGTACCATGACTACTAGCCTGTGAAATTCTTCAATGCATACCTCTGATGCTCCTATTTTCCTGAGTAATGTGAGCTCCCTAAAGTGCATCTGAGGATCCCCTTGATCAAATCTGTCAATGATCCACTGAGTGAATTCTGTCTAGGTCACTATCTGATTGTGGCCTAGTGTGGTGAGTCCAAGGTACCACCAATCATGAGCCTTACCATCCAAGTACATAGTGGAAGATTTGATGGCTTCCATCTCCCTCATGGGATTAAGATGCATATAAGTATCCAACTTCTCTACCCATGCATGCACTATCATATTGGTCGTACCATCAAAGTATGGAATTTCCATCTTCCCTTCTCTTCGTTCGAACTCATAACTGCTCCTTTGGTTTAGCCTAGGCTTGTTTCTGAACTTAAGTTGGCAGTATTTATCTCGAGACATTTGCCTCTGAATTATCATATCCAATCCATGGCACTCCTTAGTACACTGTGACATCTGCTCAACAAAGTCATACAACAGCTTTTGTTGTACCTGCTCATCTGTGAATGTGGGTAAGTACAGCCTAGGGTTAGCCCTGCTACCCATGTTTCCATGTGACGTGTGTTAGAATATAGAAGATTTTGTGCTCATTTTACCATTGACGATACCCTCATCACCCAACCATAGGCTGAAGCCACCCTCTGAGCATCTTAACCTTGACTGAGAATTCCTCTGGAAGCAAACCCTAGGCTAGATAGCCAAACAAAGGGTAGCACACCTTTAACTAAGGATAGTGCATCACAAAAAGATGATCAGATAGTCCAAACCCTAGCCAAGAGATATTCAAGCCAATACTAAAAACTTGTTGTTGTTGCAGCTGCACCTGCATCTCTCCCCCACACGTGCGCACCAAACTGGGAACTGCAATTATGAGATGCCGTCAAATGAGAATTGTTGCCCTGTATTTATATTGGTTATGCCAGATTTGCTGGGGCCGATTTCTCCTTCTGGATATGTGTCTGTTTAGTATATTATTATTATTTCTGGCCGGCTTCTTCTCTTGGACACTAATAACCTAATATAAATTATCTTCTTGAGCCGACAAGACTTCTAGGGTTATTAGCCAACTCATTAGGGTTTTCTCTTGCTTTCCGGAGTCTTCTATTCTTGTCACGTTCACACATGGAGGTAAATAGATCCTTCAACTACCATAATATTAACACTACCTCCTAGCTAGGGAGGTATTGCAGGTAATGGACTTGAGCACAAAAACATACCATTGACCCAGTAGCATCAATATAGCCGTCTAGACTAGATCATGACTAGATCATGAGCATCACCATCACCATCAGCTGCATCATCTCTCGAAACCATAATTCATCTGAGTAATTAGACATGATGATGGATAAGTCACTCACACCATAGAGTGATACAAGAGCCACTCTTATAATCTAGAGGATTAAATTCTATGAACTAATTTCCGTCTAGAAAATATTTGTTCATCATTCATCTGGATGGTGATTATTTTCAATAAACTATTGATAGTCTTCAAGGTGGTTAGAACAGAAATAGAACACAACTGTGTCTATCCATAGTAGTACATAACTACAATCAATGGTTCACTACCACACCAAGTAACACACAAGTACTTGATCATCAACATATGGTTGTGAACAGTGGAACATATCCACCATAATAGTCCTCATCTACTATCATACAGTCTTCATAAAAAACATCTGATAGCAACCTGCATAGAAACAATGTTATGATATATACTAAATTATTTGGGCCAATATTTCACTCACATCTGTGAGATCTAAAAGAATATATTCCTCACGAATAGTGGAACATATCCACCACAGTAGTATATCTCTACTGTCTAGAGATAGGTAGTCTCCATAACAATCATATGATGCCATCCTTCACATAAGATATTGTTAAAAATAAACTAAATCATCTGGGCCAATCTTTCACTCATGTTTGTGAGATTTGAAAGAATATCTCCCCTCATCACCAATGGGCTATCTGCCCTATTCTTCTCAGACAAGGAAGAAGGATTGTTTCTGATTTCTGAGCATGGACCATTCCTCACCCTAGGCCATTCTTCCTACACTAATACAAGTGCACCTTGGATAGAATGTATAAACCCTAAGGAATGTCTGAGTCTAGAACATTCCTCACCCTGGGCCATTCCTTCTACACTAATCAAAGTGTGCCCTGAAGAGAATGTATAAACCCTAAGGAATGTCTGTCCTAGACCATTCCCCACCCTGGGCCATTCCTCCTACACTAATCAGAGTGCGCCCTAAAGAGAATTTATAACCCTAAGGAATGCCTGTCCCTGATTGTTGAGCCTAGAGCATTCCCCACCCTAGGCCATTCCTCCTACACTAATCAAAGTGCACCCTAGAGAGAATGTATAAACCCTAAGGAATGACTGTCCAAACAATTTCCTCCATTAACCATAGGAGGAAAATACTATCCTAAATCAACCTCCAAAATGGACCATTCCTCATGTTAACCACAATGAGAAATCGTTGTCCGGCGAGGTGGTTCAGTCTTCTTGAGTAACCTTCAAGAGGAAAGACTACCCTAGACCACTTCCCATGTTAACCAAAATGGAAATTCATTGTCTATGATACATCAACAATCAGACTACTTCCCATTTTAACCACAATGGAAAGTCACTGTCCATCAGAAATCTCAATCCACTTTCCAAACAGGAAAGCATCTATCCAAGATGGACTATTTTTCAAATTTAAGGATGAATGTCTTCAATAATGTTTTTAGTGCTCCCTCCTAACTTGGAGAGTCATTTCTTCCTTTTTCAATAAGAAGGAAGTTGTTTCCATGAGCTCAAGCTTGAGTACATAAACTCTTTCATCTTGGATAGAATTTTTACCAAAATGTCTGCTTATTTGCTCATCTGTGGAGATATGTATGGGAGAATATTTTTCTCCTTTCTGGACTTCATCATGGATAATGTCATGCTTGATTTCAAATGTACTTTAGTCTGGAACATTGTGAAGGATTCATGTAGATCTAAACAATAGAGTATATCATAGTTGGAAAGATGGAACATATCTATGTGGCACTTCTTCTGTCATCATGAGGTCTGATCTACTATGTAGTCATCTCGATGTTATAGGAAATCTTCACCACGCTTATGTTGTGCACTGGAGGTTCTCCACCAAGTTATCTTCTTCTTTCTGTGTACAGAAGTCTCTTTCTGGTATGCCTCAAGGTGTTGATATTTCTCTTCATATGTTCTTTATTCAATTTCTCTGGAGAATATTCTTTGCATTCATCTGATGTATAAGTACAACTCATGGATGTCGCAGATGATATAATGACTCATGTAGTGATATGTCTGGTGTACTAGAACAAGTAATAATCAGAGTCTTCTCCCTCCATCTAGGAGAACCTCTTGTTCTAGATCTCGTAATTCTTTCATTCATAAGTCTTCCATACATTGTTCTTCATCACGACTTTTAGTTCTTCTGCTTGATTGCTTTTAGTGAGTTCATATCATGTTGGTAATCTTGTGATTCTTGATGTAATGACTGGTTATTCTGGTTCCTCTTTCTTTCTTGGAATCCTCATGTTCTTCTTCATGTTTTTCTTTAGCTCTCGGGTCCATGGAGTTTCTTATAGATTCCATGCCCTAGAGATTCCATTTCTTCCATTCATCATAGGATCACGAATCTTGATGGACAACCAGGAATACTTTAAGGCTTCTCTTCTAAGAAGTGTTCTTCTACGGTTGAACTGAACACATACTGTCTTTTCATGGCTGCTACCATGGATATATATTTCATCATCTTCAATGGATCATATGATTATCCCTCCTAACCCTTGCTTCATGTAAGAGTGCATATAATCGGATCCCTCTGTCTGACAGAGTCCATACTTCCATCTTCATCCTTATTGTCTTCTGCAATATATAATTGGATTTCTTGTCTAATAGAGTCCACGCTTTCGTCTTTTTGTCTTCTATAGAACGTCATAAGTCTTTTTCCAATTTCCTCTTGATTACTAACTTCTTTCTGTCTTTGCTTCTGCTGAGTTTCTTCATGATAGATTTAATAGTTTCCACACGATTTGTATCTCATCTTTTCATGTGTAATATCTAATGATATCCATTTCCATCTTGTTTGTTCATCCATAGGTATAGTTCTTCTTAGAACACATTATATTCCAAGAGATATATATACAAGATATGTGTAGGGACGATGCAAACAATATATATACAGGGACGATGCAAACAAGATATGTACAAGAAATAAAAAGAGTGTTGTTACCTTTTTAGAAGAAGAAGTCTCTTCCATCCTGCTTAGTCTTCTTTGTAGGTTCCTTTTCTTCGGCAATTGATGCTTCGCGTTTCTATTTCCTTTTCTTTAGCTTGGGACACTAATTCTTGTAGTGACCTTACTTTTGACAGTTGAAGCATTGTACTTTTGAAATGTCTTTCTCTTGATTTGTCTTCCTCCTTGAACCAAACTTTCTTTTGTTCCTGAAGTTCTTGAATATTTATGTGAAGGCTTGATCATCATACTTCTTTTGGGGTTTCTCTTTTTCATTGATCCTTGATTCTTCTTGAGAACAACAAGTCCAAAGTTCTTCAAATGTATTATACTCTTTCCTTGTGTTCATTCTTGCGGAAAATGCATCCCATGTCTTGGGAAGACCATTGAGTACTATGTTCACTAATTCCTTTTCTGAAGTGATCTCTTCAATAGCTTGTATTTGATCTATTAACTGGGAGATTCTTACAAATTATGATGTTATGATGTCGTCATCATTCATATTCATGTTACGAAGCTCATTCTTCACACTCATAACTTGTCCAATGTTTTTGACTAAGAAGAGATTTGTTAGGACATTGTACATCTTCTTTGATGAGTCAAGATGGGAGATGTAGGGTATCAAGTGGTCTTTTATAGAATCCACTACGATACTCATGGAATTGATGTCAACATCTTTGAACTTCTCCATAGCTGCAACGTTTTGCGGTTCCTTCTCTTTTCCTTCTTCAAACTCTGGCTTCATGATCTTTCCTTTCATGATATCCAACACTTTATTCTTGGCAAGGATGAGGTCAATCCTTGTCTTCCAGGCTCTAAAGTTAGAGGCTCCATCTAACTTGTTCTCAGACTTCATAGAGTTCATCATGGCTGCTTGACTTGGTCAAACCCTAGATTTGACCATAAATTCAAACTTCATGTCTTGGTTTTCTAAGAGTACCAGGAGATGCATTAGTCTAGGGCGCACTGATATATCCAGAGATTAGGTCAATCCATTCACTTAAGGTGCCTCAACAAGAGGTTTAGGGTTTCTGCAACTGCACCTTCTAGTAACCCTTGTTGTAGTGTCTTGGAAGCTACTTCTGCTAGTAACCCTAGCGGAAGTTCCTCAACGAGCTCAATATCCTAGCAGCTATGTTTCCTTCCAACATTTAGACTGAATGAAGGAGGTGTGGGCCCATAACCTGTTAGAATATAGAATATGGTGTGCTCATTTTACCATTGACGATACCCTCGTTACCCAACCATAGGCTGAAGCCACCCTCCAAGCTCCTTAACCTTGACTGAGAATTCCTCCAGAAGCAAACCCTAGGCTAGATATCCAAACGAAGGGTAGCTCACCTTTCCCCAAGGATAGCGCATCACAAAAAGCTGATCAAATAGTCCAAACCCTAGCCAAGAGATATTCAATCCAATACTAAAAACTTGTTGTTGCTGCAACTGCATCTGCAACTCTCCTCCACACGTGCGCACCAAACTTGGAACTTCAATTCTGAGATGTTGTCAAATGAGAACTGGCACCCTGTATTTATACTGGTTCTACCAGATTTGTTGGGGCCAACTTATCCTTCTGGATATCTGTCTGTTCAGTATATTATTATTATTTCTGGACGACTTCTTCTCTTGGAGGATAATAACCTAATATAAATTATTTTCTTGAGCCGACAAGACTTCTGGGGTTATTAGCCAACTCATTAGGGTTTTCTCTTTCTTTTTGGAGTCTTCTATTCTCGTCAGGTTCACATGTGGAGGTAAATACCTCCCACAGATACCATAATATTAACAATGTGTCCCCTCCAAGGCTTCCCTCAAACCTGGGATCTTTTTCTGGATCATACCGGATTTCACGATGGGATCCACTAGCATCTTTTCTTCCATACTTCTCAGGGCCTTTCCCCTGGTGATTCATTTGCATCAATAGCCGAGTGATCATCATCTGGTTCTCATCAATATTCCTCAGATTCCCATCTACCTTATTAAAGGTCTCAATGATTTCATCTTGTTCCCTTCTGTTTGTCTCCTGGCTTTCCTGTAAATGGTGGACTAGGTTTCTTTCTATAAGGTTTAGGGTTTTATGGATTTTTTTGAATTTGATTGCCAATAAAGGCAAGCTATGTGGCTCACGCTCATCTCCTGATCCCTCCATTTTGGATTCTATTTCACTAGCCTTCTTATTCCTTCTTCCCATAAATATACCATTGTACCTCTGCATGTGCTAATCCTCATAGGTTTGGAGGATCAGAGATCTGATACCACTGTAATGATCCCAAGCCACTTTTTTTGCTTGGAATCACTAGCTAACCACTGATTTGATTATTAAGTGTTGTGTATGCAGGTTGGCCATAAAAATTTAGGCCTTAGGGTTTATTTAGTTATTCAACCACAGATTATACAAACATTATTTCCATCATATGAAGATCATCAAAAATACACAAGAAAGGAACCACAAGCAATAGATGAACTTTATTATAAGAAAGCAAGCACCTGATACAAATAACGAAGCAGATATGGAATAACTTAAGATGACTTCAAGACAATAATAGAGCGGCATACAAAATTCTCTGGAGATACAAATCAATCCTCCCAAAGGTTTTAATATAAGATGAATGTTCAACCACAAAACTAGGGTTTAAGCCCAACCATTAAGCACTAGTACGACCTTGTTGAGTGTTGGTATGGCCTGCTAAAGACAATGGATACCAAGGGTTTTTCGCTCCTGAATATGAAGTCCCCCAAATGCTTCCAAAATCCTCCCAATGATAGATCAAGGAAGTGTAAGCCTCCTCCTAAAGTATGGAGCTCAAACACTGAAGCCTCCTCCTCAAACTGTAGAAACCCTAGACTAGTAAGGTCCCCCTAAAACCCTGAATATGGCCAATAGTATGACCTAGCTAAATATGGGATCTGAAATCCCTGAAACTCTCCAGGATGATAGATCGAGCAGCCAAAATCCCCTGAGAGAAGTTCCAAGGTCATATCTAGCCTATATCCTTCTAGATTTGAGAAATATTGAATCACCAAATCGTCCCCTTCCTCCTGAAATCGTGCCAACCTACAAATAGATTATAGGGACGTGGGAACTCCTCCAAGAAGCCATCAAAATGATGAGTAAGGTCTTGCATGAAATACCCTAATGTTGAAAACCTTCAAATCTCCCTCAATATGCTAGATCAAACTCTTCCTTAACAAATGGTGCACCCCTGCAAGAAAACCCTAGATGGTACAGCCCTGCTGGCTCAATTGGTACAGTCCTACTAGTCCTCCTGAGTAGATGATGGATGTAGAATGGTGTGGGTGTAGTATTCCATCCCCGAGACCAATCTTGGAACAAGGTGAGTGGAATATTTCACCACTGAGTTGTTCACTAGGGTTTGTAATATCAAAACCCTCAAAACTCTATGCTCAAGAGCATCAACAAGCAAATACCAAAATCCAAAATGATTGAGAGGTGTGCCCTAGTCTTCTCGTTATAATTTTTTCTATTTCCTTCTTGAATTAAGTTAACCCCTACGATTATCTCCTAACTCAACCTCCAACGCTTCTATTTCTTCATTGAGTTATCTTTTTAACTCTTTTTACCTTTCCATTAAATCAACTTAAGAATATAACATTAGTTTGGTTGACTTTTCCCCTCAGTGTGAGACTATGGCCTAGTGGGGATACCTAGACCACTAAGTCATCCCAAACCTCCTCAGCGAGAGGTCAGGGACATTACAATGTCACTTGCAAGAATTTCTTGGGTGGGGGGGAAATCACCCTTCAACACAAACCACTCGAGATAAACCAAATTGAAGATATTTGTGTATTACTATTGTAATTACTATAAATTTTTATGTATTTGACTATCTTTATTTTTCTTATTTATTTTCTATTTTCATGACCGTACCTAGTGTGGACCCACCTAACATTGGACAGGTTTTATATGATCAAACCAACATTTCTTTAACCTTATTTAACATGATTTTGGAAATAGCCCGTGCATGTGATGAACTTAATCAGTATTGGAAAGTTATTTCTCCAGATATCATAATTAGGGAGCAAAGGGAGGCTCGACAAAGGTTGTTTAGAAATTAAACCCCTCGTTAAAAGTTTATCTTATGTCATTCGATTATCATTTTTCTCAAAGAATGATAGGGTTATCTCCATAAATTAATTGTGTCACTGAAATAGGAATAAGGAATGTTGTCTTTGAACAATTACAAAGAAAACATCAAATATCCTTTTCGGATTATTCTATCTCATTAGTATCATTCTTTCCTATCACCTTCAATATGATACCTTCCAGTTCTTCTTCTAGAACTAGTCAATCTTGTTCTTCACAATCATCTAGCTCTTCTTTGGTTGGAAGTATATTTAGTCATCAAATTCCAATCCAATATACCACTAATCCTTCCAAGGTAATTAAGAAGTTTTGTTTATTCAAGTTCAAGGAAGATTCCACAACTATACCATGGCATGTCTCCTCCCGTAGAGATCTTGCTCCATTTTCTAATCCCCTACTCGATTTCAAAGATTATTTGCCAAAATTTTCAGGAAATGACACTATTTCTACCAAAGAACATCTTAGTGCATTTTAAAATGCATGTCACAATATAGGAGCGAACGATAATGTTACATGTATGTGATTATTCGTTAATTATCTTGAAGGGAAAAATGTTGTTGATGTTTTCCAATTGCCTCTTAAGGTGTTTTCAACTTGGGAGGAATTAATTTACTGGTTTAAATCAACATATGGGAAGCCCAAGAATCCAACATAGTTATTAAAAGATTATAATAATATTGTGTTTACAAATGGTGAAACTATTAAATATTTCAATATTAGATTCACCAAATTGTACAACCAGATACCATAACTCATTTTTCCTCATAATCAAGATGTTTTTATTCAATATTATAATGCCTTACCCTCTTCTTATTGTCATAGGTTTGAAGAGAAAAATGTGACAATCTTAGGTTCTCCACTCCAAATTTTTAGAATATGAAGATCAAATGTAAAGAAAAAGTATTCCTAAGGAAGATTTTGTTAAGCGAACCAAAATGTCAATTGTATTGCAACTAGATTAGGATACGTGCAATCTGATGATTTCTTTTGAAACAAAAGAGATCAGTAATAATTATGTCCATGTTGAATCATTTTCTCAAGTTGTTTTGAGAAATCATCCTATTAGTTATTTACCTTATAATAAACCAAGGGTTTTTCTCTCAAGGGATTGGTGTAACTTTTGCGATGAAAATGATGAAAAGGGCACTTGTGAAGGCGGAAAAAAGGCACAGGAAAGAGTCGTCAGTAAAAGAAGTGAAACAATTGTCAGTGCCTTAGAATTCATTCCTGAAGAAGATGTAATGGTAGTGAATACTTATAGTAAATATTGTACTGACAAAGGAAAGGGTGGAAATCCAATAACTACCTTTTCCCCTAGCTCTTCCTCTACTTCAAGTACAAATCCTCAGGTTTACAGAATAACACAAATTCATGAAACTTAAACCTCTTTACCTTCATCTAAGTATAATATATTGAAACAACTAACTAACATAAAATCATAAGTAACTTTTCTGGACATGGTTGTTGTCCCCAAGCAACAAAAACATCCTAAAAACTATATGGAAGATAAAAATCCCTCAGTAGACAGTTTATCCAAAAACCTTGAGGAAGAAGATATACATGTAAATAGATTAGGACTAAATAATTTCAATAATTTTGTAAAAAAACCCACCATTTTATATTTTTGTAAATAATTTTGATAGAATAGCTCATTGTTTCTTAATAGATGGCGGGTTTGGACCTAGTTTGGGGGGGGAATATATTTCTCATTTAAGATCTCAACATGTCACTTGCAGGAATTTCTTGGGTGGGGGGGAAATCACCCTTCAACACAAACCACTAGAGATAAACCCAATTGAAGATATTTGTGTATTACTATTGTAATTACTATAATTTTTTTTGTATTTGACTATCTTTATTTTTCTTATTTATTTTCTATTTTCATGACCATACCTAGTGTGCATCAACCTAACATTGGAGAGGGTTTATATGATCAAACCAACATTTATTTAAACTTATTTAACATGATTTTGGAAATAGCCTACTCATGTGCTGAACTTAATCAGTCTTGGAAAGTTATTTCTCAAGATATCATAATTAGGGAGCAATGGGAGGCTCAACAAAGGTTGGTTAGAAATTAACCTCTCCTTAAAATTTTATCTTATGTCCTTCGATTATCATTTTTCTCAAAGAATGATAGGGTTATCTCAAAAAATTAATTGTGTCTATGAAATATGAAGAAGGAAGGTTGTCTTTGAACACTTACAAAGAAAACATCAAATATCCTTTTTGGGTTCTTCTATCTCATCGGTATCATTTTTTCCTATCACCTTCAATATGAGGCCTTCCACTTCTTCTTTTCGCATTGGTCAATCTTGTTCTTCACAATCATCTGGCTCTTCTTTGGTTGGAAGTATATTTAGTCATCAAATTCCAATCCAATCTACCACTAATCCTGCCAAGGTAATTAATATGTTTGGTTTATTCCAGTTCAAGGAAGATTCCACAACTACACCATGGCATGTTTCCTCCCCTATAGATATTTCTCCATTTTCTAATCCCCTACCCAATTTCAAAGATTATTTGCTGAAATTTTAAGGAAATGGCACTATTTCTACCAAAGAACATCTTAGTGCATCTAAAAATGCATGTCACAATATAGGAGTGAATGATAATGATACATGTATGTTATTATTCATTAATTATCTTGAAGGGAAAGATGTTGTTGATTTTTTCCAATTGCCTCCTAAGGTCTTTTCAACTTGGGAGGAATTAATTTACTGATTTAAATCAACATATGGGCAGCCCAAGAATCCAACATATTTATTAAAAGATTATAATAATATCGTGTTTAAAAATTGTGAAACTATTAAATATTTCAATCATAGATTTACCAAATTGTACAACTAGATACCATAACTCATTTTTCCTCATAATCAAGATCCTTTTATTCAGTATTATAATGCCTTGCCCTCTTCTTATTTTCATAGGTTTGAAGAGAAACATTTGACAAGCTTAGGTTCTCCACTCCATGTTTTTAGAATATGAAGATCAAATGTAAAGAAAATGTATTCCTAAGGAATATTTTGCTAAGAAAACCAAAATGTCAATTGTATTGCAGCTAGTTTAGGATACGCACAATCTGATTATTTCTTTTGAAAGAAAAAAGATCACTAATAATTATGTCCTTGTTTAATCCTATTATCAAGTTGTTTTGATAAATCATCCTATTAGTTATATACCTTATAATAAACCAAGGGTTTTTCTCTCAAGGGCTTGGTGTAACTTTTGCGATGACAATGATGAAGAGGGAACTTGTGAAGTCAAAAAAAGGGCACATGAAAGAATCTTCAGTAAAAGAAGTGAAACAAATGTCACTGCCTTAGATTTGATTCCTGAAGAAGATGTAATGGTAGTAAATACTCAGAGTAAATCTTGTACTAACAAAGGAAATGGTGGAAATCAAATAACTACCTTTTCCCCTAGCTCTTCCTCTACTTCAACTACAAATCCTCAGGTTTACAGAATATCAAAAAGTCACGAAACTTAAACCTCGTTAACTTCATCTAAGTACAATATATTGAAACAAATAACTAACATAAAATCATAAGTAACTTTTCTGGACATGGTTGTTTTCCCCTAGCAACAAAAACATCATAAAAACTATATGGAAGGTAAAAAATCCTCAGTAGCCAGTTTATCCAAAAACCTTGATGAAGAAGATATACATGTAAATAGATTAGGAGTAAATAATTTCAATAATTTTTTAAAAAACCCACCATTTTATATTTTTGTAAATATTTTTGATAGAATAGCTCATTGTTTCCTAATAGATGGCAGGTTTGGACCTAGTGTAATTTCTAAGATTATTAGGGAAGAGCTTGGCCTCTCTTGTACAAATGATAATACGAGAAGCATGTTATTCTATAATAATAAACAATAATCTATGATAGGTGAGATTAAAGTTGTAACTTTAGTCCTTTGCACTCATCTAGAATTCTAGACCACTTTAAATATACAAGTCATTAATATGCCAGTTACCAATTATTCAGTTATTTTGGGTAGAGACTGGGAGGGTTTAACATGTGGTTACTTATGTATCGATGGTTCTCTCTTGTCTATTTCAAGAAATGGAAAAAATATAATTGTGTTAAGGGAAGGATGAATCTCTCAATACATCAAAAAGGTTCTTTAGTCAAATGTAAACTTTATTGAGGAAGATATGGGTGTTTATTCAATTTTTAATGATGAATATGCCATTTCTCATGAAGAAACCTATGATTATGAATATGGTATGTGGAATATTCATTTTAAATGTGCATGTTCAAATGAAGGTAATGGGGCATACATTGTCTTATATTCACTTGTAGCTAAAATTCATAATTTTTCGTATTGACTTGAATTTCCCTGCACAAATAATGTAACCAAATTTGAATCCCTAGTATCAAGAATTGAAAATTATTTTAATTTTGGCTACGGTCATGTTACTATTTTTGGCGATTCATAACTTGTTTTTAATATTGTCAGAAAAAATTATACTCCAACCAGCAAGTTATTGAAGAGATACACCCAAGTTGTTTAGGCATTGATAAAAAATACATTATCTTTTAACATCACTCATATTAAAAAGGAGCTAAACTCTATTGTTGATAGGTTATCTATTTTTACAGCTTCTCCTATGAGACAATTGCTTCCTCATAGTCCTGATTGAACATTCTTATGTTTATATTAACCTCATCTTTGTAATGTTGGAATACTAAGAGGGGGGTTGTATCAATATGAGAACTTTTATTACTTTTAACCACAATCTACATTATTTAACTTTATGAGCAGTTCATCAATAGCATTCAAAACATCATGAACAATATAAATAAACAGTGAACAATAAGAAACCACACAAGTACATAGTACACCAATATTTTATGTGGAAACTCAATGTGAGAGAAAACCACATAATACTTTTCTTATATGTCAAAATAAATACATTCATAGGAAGCACCAACTTCTTTGTTTTCCAGCTACAAATGGAAGGAGGATACAACCCCCTATTTTTTTAGGCTCAAAACTGAAGGAATCTAGAACACCGTGAATTCTCTAGCTCCAACCAGAAAGAGGCTACAACCCCCTGAGTTCTCTGGAACCAATCGAAAGGTGGTTAAAACCACCTATCCTTGCCCTGTCCTGTTGCCCTTAAATATAAGTGCCACAATCACTACTACTTCCACTGTCTCAACCTATCATTGTATCCAACATGTCACTGTCACCACCACTGCCATTGTCTCATCCACAAAGTCAGATCCACTCTCAATCATTTGCAACTTATGCAAATATCACCAATATAATATATCAAACCATATTCCCAACATCACCACTAGATTCCTCTACCAAGCATGTACCAATATCACCACATACCATCATAATATATGTGTCTCAACCAAGTACCAACCTGTACCATGCATCAACATGTACCACAGCATGTACCATCAACCATGTACAATAACAAGTGCATCAATCATGCACCAAACATGTACCATACCAAGTATCAATCATGTATCGTACCACATACCTCAACCATCAATCGCGTACCAACATATGCATCAATGTATAAACCAAAAACCTCAAGCATGCATCATAATCAACCAATATCATATACCAAGTATATATCTCAAGTATATTCCAATATCACAAATATACTCCTCTGACAATGAACAATAACAACCATATGCAATGCACGAAGGATATTTCTCGAGCATAACATGAAAGCATGAACCTCAACTAGATGAAACCATAAACAAAAAAGGGGCCTCCAAGTTATTCCTTAATCATGTGCCATACCATCCATGAAACAAGTCTAATGAACTATCACATCAAACATGTATTAAATCCTTACTATTATGAAACCTCAATCTGTACCAATAACTTCAACAAAACATCTTAACTAGAAACCCTCAAACATGTACCAAATGATACAAGATATGCCTCAACAATATACCCAATAATGTGTTCCAACTACAAACAATAAGTGCACCAACAATGTTCCTCTGTAGATCTTCCTCACACAACATGTAGCATACAACCAATGGTCAATCTTCCATGAACATATCTCACACAATCACTAAAAATCCAACTTCAAACAAGCATATAACATACCTTTTTGGTGTTGTAGATAAATTTGTTGTACCTAAACATTGTCACATGTCATGTAGCCTTTCCTCATCTTCTGCAACCTGAAACACCTCTCATCCTTCATATCTGATAGTGCCTCATGTGATGAAGTTGAATGTCTTATGGGTCCTCGCATGACAGACTATAGGTAACCCACAGGGGTGCCTTGCGGGAAATTTACAGTCTGACCCGTGGGGGTGCCTTGCGTGACATTTATAGTCTGACCCGCGAGGATGACCCTCATCATGGTTTTTCATGAAACCCTCTCTCCTCTATGTTGTGATGAGATTTTTCCATCACTCTTCCTTCGTTGCATCAGACTTTTACTACCTCAAATATATCAATGAGTACCTGCCAATAAAATTTCACAAGATAGATATTCAATATGTTAAATAGGTGCTAATGGGATTCTCTTGATCTCTTATTTATTCTTCCCAAGTTCCTTCCTTTAGGGCCCATATTATACTTGTTTTACCAATATTCCTTCATCTAGGTCTAACCCACTTTCTTGTTGCAACCACTTTACCCATAATTAGTAAACTCATAAATTCTTATTGCAACTAATTTATTTTTAATTATTTTCTTATTGCAACAACTTTACCCATAATTAAATTCTAGTATCTACCACTTTGACTGGCCAACTACTTGATAACTTTCTAGGTGTTGGATAAATTACTCTTTTTGACACACTAGTTTAGTGGGAGTTAATTGACTAGTTCTATTTTAGACTTTTTATTTTAGACCATCACTATTATGCATGCATGCATTCCTAAGGAAAGCTAACATCTTGATTGATTTTATTAATTATGGAATTTTCTTCCCTATATATGAGTGTATTCCACTCATTCATTGTATCATATTGATCATCATCTATGTATCAATCATCAACTCATTGTTGTAGTGTGAATATATTTTCTCATTTTTCCATATTGAAACTCTCTTCCTTTCTTCATAAGATTTGTTTATACTTTCTTTAGCTAGATCTCTTGTGCAATTTTTGATGAAACATTGACACGGTATCAGAGCTATGCTGCTTGGAGCAAGGAAAACAAGCCAGAGAATAAGGAAATCAGAGTTCAGTGAGAAAATCTGTGTAACAGACATGGTCGCACCCTCTCCCTATTGAAAGGTGTGATCGTTGCACCCAAACTTATGAATTTTTCAAATTTTTGGTTGCTCACACCATAGAAACTAGAAAAGGGAAACCATGTAACTCCCAATACACTTGAAAAGGGAGACCAACTAAAGACTAGTCACTCTGCCTCTTAAGGAAAGGTGCGATTGTCTCTAAAAACCCTTTTCTTGTTGCAGTTATATCTCCCAAAATATTAACTTTTTGAGGAAACGACTTGCAGAAGAAGTAAATCGACCCATTTTGCAAGTGGGTTTTCAATCATTTTGTGAGATTACTCAGCTTCTTCTCATAAAGGAAGATCTAATATTGCCTACTAAAATTGATACAAAATTTCCACTTAAGATGCCTTTTTTGCAGTGATTTCTCAGTCTTTTTTTTTAGGGGTTCTCAGAAATAGAGGGAGATATGGATATGAAACCTATTCTATAGTAAAAATTTGTGGTAATCCTCACACCATACAATTATTTTGATTGGAATTCTAAGGCAACATTCCAACTCAGAAGGAAAAGACTTTACAACTTGACAATGGGGACATAAATAGAACCTACATTAGCAATTGAGAAGATGAGATGGGTGAACCGAAAGGATGAAGCCACATGCCTTCCTCCTGAATTGATTTCAATTGATCTATGGTTTCATTTTTCTGCATGCAAGACTCCAAAGGAGATCTAGACCGCCTTGGAAAGTTTGTTTGGAAAGAAGGATCATACGAGTTAGAGTTTAGTACTTTGGATCCTAAAAGTTTTGATGATATAAAATATTTATTTACTAAGTTTAAATATTTGATATTGAGATTAGCATATTGTTGTATTGATAAGTCTAAACAAGTGGACCAACTTATTGTAACAATCTTGGCCAAGCTAGGACCACCATATGTTATCTATGTTTCCACTTTCCATTCTAGTAGGTATCTTATGGGAAAAATCGGAAGATGCATACCATGGATCAATTCATTGATTCTCTCACACATGAGAAGACAAAAGTAATTCATATGGGCCTAATCAAGGATCCCAAATCACATGCACTCACCATGCGTGATGGAAAAGGATCATACAAACAAAATGAGAAGGATACATATAACAAGAAAGATGGATATTACAAACCCTTCAATGATTCTTCAGGTTCCAAAGACTCTTCAAATTCCAAGAAGAAGAAGAAGGGAAAGCAGTGCACTTACGGCAACAAACCGAATCATGAATAATCCACAAGAATGAAGACACAAATTGATCTTATGGCACAAGAATTTCCACATAACAACCTCAGAAACTTCATTCCAGATGGAGTCAAGAAAAAGGAGGAAGAAGATCTTTCTCCTAAGAAAGGAAATAATAATTGTCTTGTTGCAATTAATTCCTCATCTGATTCATGGATAATATATTCTAGCACATCACATCATATGGAAGTGAAAAGGGAAGTTTTTACTTCTTTGAGTCCATGCTCAAGATGGGGGATGATACTCTAGTACCAGTAGTAGGAGAGGGAAGAGTGTAACTCCATAATGGTATTTTTGAGAAAGTTTTACATGTTCCAAATATTTCTATGAATATTATCTCAGTTTATCAGATCACTTAGAAAGGTAAAATGTTGAATTTACATCATATTCAGTTTCAGTAATTGACATGCATGAAAATTCCATCATTGTAATTGGTGAGGTGGATCACAAGTCAAGGTTGTATAAATCCACTATGTTTTCTGATGATGAATCCTCTTTTATACTTACACATAAGGAGAGTACTTTGGATGCACCTCAAGTGCAACATGCATATACTCTTTTCCTTCCATCGATTGTAGACATTAGAGATGATAATTCCATACACTCGGATTCAGAATCAAATTCAGACTCATATTCAGAGGATTTTGAACATGGAGTTGAGGAGGTAGTAAAGCGAGATGAGGAGCCAATGCTGAAGATTTAGAAGATGCCCAAGTGGGAACAATCCACACTTCAGGCAACAGGAAACTTTGTAAGGAATCCATTGGATTTGAGGAGGACTCAATCTTAGCATGAGGATCCATCTCATGTACTTTCAACTTATGAACCTGTGATTCCCATGCATTGCTATGTGGTTCAATATTTTGATCCACAACTCTACAGTGAGGCTCTAGGAAATCCATTATGGAAAGCAACCATGCAGAAGGAGTATGACTCACTCCTAAAGAATCAGACTTGGCATATGGTTCCACTTCCACCAGAAAGGAATATTTTCATGTGCAGATGGGTCCACATGATCAAGAGGTACAAGGCACAACAGGTTTCCAAAGTACTTCATCAGATCCATAAATATTTATACATCTTCGTTAATACTTTCAATGAGAAGAAGTTTCAGACTTTGCAAGATCATCTTGCAGTGAAGAACACAATTGCCTAAAAACTACATTTTCTTCTTTTGATGCATTGTCTTTTGAAGGGGGGTTTTGTTCTCACGTGGTTTTCCCTCTTTCCTCATTTTTATTCAGTGTTCATCAGTTGCATTGTACATGAATACCTAATATCGCCTAGTAGTTGGGACTCGTTTTTTACTCCATAGTGATGTTCAATGGGGGTGTTGAAGAAAAAACTATTTTCAACACACTAGTTTAGTGGGAGTTAAGTAACTAGTTCTATTTTATACTTTTTACTTTAGACCATCACTATCATGCATGTATGCATTCCTAAGGAAAGCTAACTACTTGATTGTTTTTCTTAATTATGAGTTTTTCTTCCCTATATATTAGTGTATTCCACTCATTCATTGTATCATATTGATCATATTGATCATCATCTATGTATCAATCATCAACTCATTAGAGTAGTGTGAATATATTTTCTCATTTTTCCATATTAAATCTCTCTTCCTTTCTTGATAAGCTTTGTTTGTAATTTCTTTAGCTAGATCTCCTGTGCATGTTTCAATGAAACATTGACACTAGGAGAATCTATAATAATTGAATTATTGTTGACCTTTCAGGGGTTTCTATAATATTATTGAGGGCCCTCCAACTTCACAAATCCATATTTCCTCAATCGCGAGGAACCACATGATGTGCCAATATCACCAAAAATGGTAGAAATTGTATTAACTATCTATGATAGTATTCCCTGTAATTACATTGTCCTTATTTTCTATATTCCTTGATCAACTTCGGGTCCCATGACCACACCTCAACTAACTCACAATTAATCTTGATCATACAAATGTCAATCAACTATCCAACAATATCATCCATATAGCTTGACCTCTCCAGGGGTTGAAATCAATCTCCAGTGATTAACATCAATATTTAAGTGTTGACATCAATCTCTAAGGGTTGAAATAAATTAAAACCAACTATCCAAACCAATTTTCCAACAATATGCTCATTTGGTATTGATCAAAACACCAACATTGATGGGAACACTCATACTCTAATTCTCATTCTCCTCCCGTGACCATCGCTCCTCATCAATGTTTTTCTCTCTCCCTCTTTGACATCACTGGAAAACACTATCTTTCCTCGGGGATGCTCCCCTTGTATTCATGCCTTTATTTTTCTCTTCACATCTTTCCAATTTCCTATTCTCTCTAGAAAAGAGTGACTAACTTTGGGGATGCTCCCCATGTCTTTATGCATTTTCTCTTTCTCTCTGTTTCCATGCCTTTGTTCTTTTCTCTCCTTCTTTGAAAAAATCTAACTCCCCCTTTCAATAGGTCTCTCCCTTTCTGCATTCCACTGATCTTCCTTTTTGGATCTCTTTCTCCAATGCTTATCTTCCCTTGATTTCTCTGTAGGATGTCATGTTTATCAATGTAGGAATTCTAGTACAAGTTTCCTTTCCTCTTTTCCAATGATACTAATTTTCCATTGGTGCTTCCTCTTGTAATTCTTTGACATATATAAAAATAATTCAAAATTTGATTTCTTCATTTACTTGTCATGTTTACTTGACCATACTATTCAACAATGTCCCACTAATGATATAGCTTCCACTGACGATTTCTCTTCACCTCTTATTCTATGTATTTCACTACTTTCCTTTCTATGAGAAATTGATTCCACTCAATCCAATCGTAAATATATTTCTATACATTATCTGACCCATGACTTATGTACCTTCTAAACTTATCATGAATCCATATCTATCCATATGTCACAAACTATCCATAACTCTTCTATGCAACTTTCCACAATATTGATCCATATGTGATTGTACTATATGGCTGCAAAAGATCATCACATATCAAATTTTTCCACTTCAAATCAAACTTTCCATGTCTAGAACAACTTGTACTGACGTTATATCTTCCTAAATATGATCATAAACTTTTTCTAGTGAAATTTCCCATTGACACCCGCGTGGGAACACTACTTCCATAATCAATTATGTACTTGTGATATCTAACTGCTCTGAATTTGTCTTTGCAAATACTTGAAACTTCTCGAAGGATGGTTCTATGATCTGTAGTATTTATTTCATTGACTCCCATTTTTTAACATTCATATTCACTAGGAGTCTCTAAGCAGGGTGGCTCAGAAAAATACCCACTTTGATGCGGAGTAATATTTCTCTTCATCTGTAGAATCATAATCTCTTTGAACTATGACTTCTTTCTTTTTTCTTATGGATTGATATTTCACTAAAATTCCTAAAAGTACAATCTCTTGAGACTGTTCTTTATTCACTTGATCTTCTTTTCTTTCTCATGCTACTACAAATCTTGTGATCTCTGGGACATATTCTTTATCGACATGTTCTTCTTGTTTTTAATTTCTTTTGTAAACCTTCATGTATATGACATATTTCTTTTTCTCTATAGACTTTTCTTCATATCCTACTATTTACGATCTTGAGAATATGACTTATGGGTGTCCTCCATTCATTTGATCTTCCTTTACTTGTTCTTGTTTTATTTTTCAAACTTTCTTATATCTGAATTCGTTTATATTTTTCATAGAAGTATCCATCCTGATTCTACAATCACAAGCTATGTGTTCATAGTTATGTAATGTTTAATATTCAATGTCATGTGTGGCACATAATCATTTATTTCTTGAACATTTCTTCCATAAGCCCTGCAATTTTCAACTTTATGTCCAAAGTTAGTACAATAAAAACAATGACCATAAAATAAATTTACATACCTGGGAGTAAATGATCTTCTTTGTGGTGCAATATTTTTTAATTCCTTCCTTGGTTGATCATGCTCTTCTCTTCTATGGATCATTTCATTATGGTTGAAGCTTATTTGTTTCCTAAATGTGGTATGTATTGTTGAAGATATATCTATATTATACTCATTCTTCTTTGAATCTTGCTGACCATGATTCCTTCCTTTGCGTACTTTTTCATAAATCTTACTCTTTTCGTCATTCTTCCTTTATAGCAACTTGGAGGGCTTCTCTTCAACATTATCTACTGATGAGGTGGATGTTTGTGTCTCTTCAATTTTCTTGCTGAGCTTGACGATTCTAACTCTCAATGTGACAACTTCTTATTCAAGATTCTCAACCTCTTCTTCTTTATTCATCATCTGAATCTTCATAACTTCTTTTGTTCTCTTTTATTCTTCGAGTTCGATATTGAAGGAGATTATTTATTTTTCAATTATTCTCTCTTATTGACCAAATTCGGCTTCAAGTTGATTTAAGTTTTCCGTTATTTCCTTAATATGTTTTTATCAAAATCTTATCTCTCTTATATGCTTCCTTCCTTTTGGTTCCCAAACATTGCTTCTCTTTCATTGCTTCATGTCTTAGTGTTGTTATTTTGGCTTCAAGAAACTTCTTTAGTTCCATATGAATTTTGTATGTTTCTTAAATCTATATGGCTTCTTCTAATTGGGATTTTAGTTTCACGCTTACATGTTGGGATTCTTAGGAACTTTATTGAGAATTATCCTTGACTAATTCTTCCTCAAGACACATATTTTTGTTCCTTTCTTTCATCAATTCTTCTAAATCCTTGATTAATTATGTTTGAAAGTCTACTCTTCCTTCTACATAATCTTCATCTTATGAATTTGTGTGACATGATGAGCATCGTTCTTCTTGTTATGTACTTGTACTTTCTTTATCAGAATTTGTATTTGTGATGGGATATTCCTCAAATTAGATATTATGTAGCTTATCTAAAATTTATTTAGTTTATGAACAAGGTCCCACTTTTTCTTTTATTGAATCAGGTAATCCTTCTAAGACAAAATCCAATGAAATTTTTTTGTTCCTTTTCAATTCCTTCATGGCTGTTGTCTTTGGTTTCTTTGAAGCATTGTATATTGTAACAACTAATTTCCAAATATCATATCCCTGTGCCTTTAAAAATACTTTCCTCCTTCCATTCGACATTTCATAATCTAGACCATTATAACCATCAAACATTGGTGCTCCATTCACACTACACTCCATGATCTACCTTCTAGTGATTAAACTATTTATTTGAATGAACCTCACTCTGATACCAATTGTGGGAATACTCATAGGGGCAGGTGAATTAGTATGAACACTTTTATTACTTTTGACCACAATCTATATTGTTTGAATTTATGAGAAGTTCATCAAAAGAATTGAAAACATCATGAGAAGTAGAGATAAACATTGAACAATAAGAAACCACACAAGTAAACAATACACTAGTATTTTACACAGAAACCCAATGCGGGAGAAAACCACTAAATGATTTTATTATATGTCAAAATAAATACATTCATAGGAAGCACCAACATCCTTTTTTTCCATCTACAACTGGAAGGAGGCTACAACCCCCTAGTTTCTTAGACTCCAACATGAAGGAATCTACAACTCCTTGAATTCCTTGGCTCCAACCAAAAGGAGGCTACAACCCCTTGAGTTCTTTAGAACCAACTGGAAGGTGGCTACAACCACCTGTCCTTGCCCCACCCTATCGCCCTAAAATATAAGTTCCACAATCACTACTACTGCCACTATCTCAACCTGTCACTATATCCAACCTGTCAATATCACTTCTATTGTCATTGTCTCATCCAAAAATCTAGATCGTATCTCAACCTCATCAAATTCATGCCAAGATCACCAAGAAAATATCTCAAACCATATTCCCAACATCACCACTATATTCCTCTAGCAAGAATGTACCAAGATCACCACATACCATCACAAGATATGTGTGTCAACCAAGTACCAACTTGTACCATGCATTTGTTGATTAACTGGGCTGGTTGTCAATGATGTCAACCCTTGAAGCAAGTCTAATACAAATTCGGATAGCCCAACAATATGATTAAGGGACTTCAATTTTGTTGATTTATAATGGTATCAAGTTTAATATATTTGATGGTAATACTATTCTATATGGATAGTACATGTCGTGCCATTTCCGATGATATGCAGAACATTACATAACTCCTCACGGTTATAGAGTTATGGCCTAGTGAAGTAGAGAACCCTCATGAGTTATCTAGAAGTTCAAAGAAGTCAAATTAATTCTAGAATCTCCTAGAAGAAGTTGAATTGTCAAGTGGGTGAAACTAGGAGTTAATCATGGGTATAGTTGTTGCATCAGGAAATAAATTCAATAATAAAGTGGTTACAACAAGAAGTTATGAATTGACTAATTATAGAAAAGTTAGTTGCAACAAGAAGTTGTGAGTAAAGAGAGATTATTTAAATAATAAAGTGGTTACAACAATAAGTGGTGAGTTTACTATTTATGGAAAAGTCAAAGTGGTTGCAAAAGAAATGAATTAAATAATAATTTAGTTGCAACTAGAAGTGGAGAATTTACTATCTATAGAAAAGTGAGTTAGAAGTGGACAAGTGGTTAGAACTGGGTTAGCCCTAAAATAAGGAAAGTGGGTTAAGTTGGTTAGAAGGTAACCTCTTGAGGAATCTACATGAAAGTATAAATAAGAGAGAAAGGATCTCCCATTATCACCTATTGAATATCATTGAATATATATTTTGTGAAAGGTTATTTAGGAAGGTACTATTGATAGAGAAAAGTGCGGAAGAAAAAGTGTGGCAGGAAAAGTGCGGCAGAAAAAGTACAGCAGGAAAATCACGGCAAAAAAACTGCGATAGAAAAAGTGTGGCAGAAAAATCGTAGAAGAAAAAGTGTGGTAGAAAAATAGCGACTAGAAAAGTGTGGCTGAAAAATCGCGGCAGAAAAACCGTGGCAAAAAACGTGTGGTAGAAAAATTGTGGAAAAAAAACTGCAGTAGAAAAAGTGCAGCAAAAAAAATCACGTCAACATAATCGCGGCAACAAAATCGTGGCAGCGAATCCACAACAACATAATGCTACAAGAAGAAAAATGTATGGTTTTAATATGTGTAGTGTTAAATTTATGAATATGGTTGAGGGTTTCCCTTCTAAATCTATTGGATGGAATCTTGGAAGTTTAGGGCTTGCTGTAGAGTTGATTTTAGGCAGATCTATTGTATTCAGGAGTCAAGGAGTCACGAAGATGAGGGCAAACCTTAAGCCCTTATTTTTCTAGAAATGAATGAAGGAGGACATAGTTAGCTATGTGGAGATATGTCTAGAATGTCAGCAAGTGAAGGTTGAGCATAGACATCCCATATGATTACTACAACCACACGTCATTCCAAAATTGAAATGGGACGTCATTTCGATGCACTTTATTTTTGGATTTTCTTTGACAACAAGGAGGAATGACTTGGTTTTCGTGGTAGTTGATGCTCTGAGAAAGAGTGCAAATTTTATTCCTATGCGTATGATGTATCAGGTACCATAAATAAATAGATTTTTTATCAACGATATTGTAATATTTCATGGCATGCCAAAAAGGATCACATCCAATAGAGGATCCATGTTTACGGGACATTTTTGGACCAGTTTCCAAGAGGCCTTGGGGACACAGCTAAAATTTAGTACAACATATCACCGTGAGACCGACGGGAAGACAGAAAGAATGAACAAAATTTTGGAAGATATGTTATGTATGTATGTGATGGGCCAAGAGAAGCATTGGGAAGAGTTCGTGCTACTGGTAGAGTTTGTGTACAACAACAACTATCAAAGTAACTTTAAGATGGAACGGTTTGATTTTATTTACAGGTGATCAAGTTAGACACCATTGAAATGGGATCGACTTGAGGATAGGGTCATGGTAGGACCAGAATTGATCCAAGAAATGGAATAACAAATGCAATCAATAAGATATAGAATTAAAGAAGCACAAGATTGAAAGAAGAGTTATGTCGATGCACATTGTATTAACCGCAATTATGAAGTTGATGATAGATTTTTCCTGTGGGTAAAACTGCACAAGAATTCTGATCTAAAATTGAAGAAGACTTGAAAATCTTGAAATTATTGCAAGTAAATGTTATGTGTTAAAAGCAAATGGATCAATTTTTCAACACATAAATTAAAGGATTAGTCATGCAAAATACACATATATAGCAGCATAATCAATGAACATAAGCACATAAACACAACAATTGATAAAGGAGTTCACCCCTCACTTGGGCTACATCTCCTGGTCTAGCTTCCAATGTATCATTATTATTAATTTCTCAAAAGTTCTCAAAAACATGTCTTACAATGTTCAAACTGACAAACTGACTACTCCAATGGCTTAAGAGCATCCAAAAACCCCTGTCTAGGCTCTTTCGGCACCTCAATCGGTCGAAAAATGAAGAAGTTAGGCCTCCTTAAAGTCCCCCCTTCAAGCTTGTTATCTCTGCATCTACAAAATGCACCCTTTCTGAATGAACCCGACACACATGCAATATATAGTGTAAAAACCCAGCACCGGGTACAACTGTGCCAAAGGTGCAAACTGTAGGACGGTTATGGGTGCGCCAGCCCCTAACTGCCTAGCACCTGGGCACATAAGGGTCATATGACCGCACGCTATGGAAAATAGGGCCAAACGTGCCAACCGTTCCAACCACGCACTTGGTTGAGGCCATATGGGGTTAAAAATATAGCCATGGGCTTATTCGTTTTCAAACCATATTAAAAAAAATGCACGCGAACTATATGTTACAACGGTGGTCATATGTTTTAAATGGCGCGCGACCAAGGGCTAGGGATAAGCCCCGTCCCGGTCACGCGACCTTGAAATGCTTCGTTCTCAACATCATTTTTAGGTTTGATCATTAAGAGAACAAAATTCTTACTAGCATTAACTAACCTCTTGATTTTCCTTGCATTTATAATTGATAAATTCATCTTCTTAGTGTGGGCTCTAACAATGTACTCAGCGCCATCTTTAAACAAATGATACTTATTCTCATGATGATGAAAAATAGCTTTCCTATCGTACAAATACGGGCTTCCCAACACAATACCACAAATATCCAATGGAATAACATCAAGTTCTACCTCATCAACACAATTTGCAGTGATAGAAAACCTAAGTTTACACCTTCTTGTTACTTGTAACTTAGCATTACCACATATCCAACCAAGAGGGTATGGCTTAGGATGTGGAATTGTTTCCAACTTAAGTTTCTTAATAGTTTCTTCAGAAATAAGGTTT
>SNQJ01S0074819.1:0-19705 GCA_010110895.2 Picea sitchensis | reverse complement strand
AATTTAACATTCTTCATATGCAATTTATGTGCTCAGAAATTTATCCATAATTGGTAACCAATTGAGTTTTTAGAACAATATTCGCATACTCATAATTTTATGAAAAGTAAAATTTGACGAAACTTAATAAATGAATAACTTGAGAACCAATTTATAAGAATAAATATTTCACCATTAAAATATTGTTCTTCTTAGATAAATACATTTACATTTAAAATTCATTGATAAGAAATTTCGATAGCTTAATTCAAAAATCTAAATACCGTATGCAATAGTTATAGATGCTTGATCACGAACTAGTCTGACACCTTCACTGTAATCCTCCTTGCTTGATAATCTGAAAAACTTCACCGGTACCTCCCAACCAACACTTGGGGTACTCTTCTTCCCCCTTAGCCCCCCGAGCCACAAAGGGGACACACACAAGGATCCATAAAATAATAGCTCCAAGCTTGCCTCACAAGGAAGAGCTTCCACTCTTTCTCAAGCTTTAAATCCCAACTCTCACAAGTAAAACATAGTCCAACCAAATTTTGGTAGCATAACAGTACTAAGAAGAAGTGAGATCCATTTCCCTTATACCACATTTGTTTTATAGAAAAATCCTCAATGACACATGTCCTCATGCACAAATAAATAATTTTTTAATTAATTTAATTATGATTATTCACCCACACACTTCTCACACTTTCCCCAAGTTGCACAAGTAATTACCCTTTTTATTTTATTTAAAAATCAAATTACCCCCACATTCCCCAATGTGTTCCTATTTTCTCTTTTAGTTGTCCATTTGTTCCCCAAATTATGATTTAAAGAGTGTCTCCTAACTAGATCTTAGTTAGAGTTTTAATAGGAGTCTTCTTTTAGTTAGACTTAGTAGTAGTTTGACTTAATATACTATTATATGTATATATTTATTCTCTCAAGTTATTATTTCTTTCTATTTTAAAAATCCCTTTTATTAATTTCATGCACACATGTGCATTTTATCCACCCTTTAAATTTTATTCCCCATTTTTCTAGAGTTTGATTATATCTCAAATATTTTAACTTATGTCATAGTTCATTTAGTCATTTATTTAGATTTTCAACTTAGACTTAGTCTTAGACTTAGGCTTAGACTTTTTGTTAGGCCACCTAGATTTATTGACTCATGTTTTAATTATGCGACCGTTGACAATTAAAATCACAACGATGAGTTTCGCCCACAAAGTATTGCTAAAGCCCTATTATTTAAACTATGCGCATAATATAATACTAGTAGGTGCGACCCCCTTGCAGATTGGAGGCTCAAAGATAGACGTATCATACATTTTTTTGTTGTTGTTTTGATGTTGCTTACACAGTTCTACATGATTGACAATGCAGTGTTGGTTTCATTTTTTACATAGTAACAGGTGGATGATGCATTTTATGCAATGTTCTGCAATTCAAGGAATTTTTTGTTGTTGTTGTGATGGGCATGTATTGACAGCCGCCATGATTTAACCATGTCACAAATCATCATGATCAGCTACCTAGTGACATATATACAAGAGATATGTTAGTGATAAAATAACCAAACAAGAAAGAAAAACTATGAAAAAAACCTAAAGGGAAAGGATCTATGTTTTAGCTATGATAAAAGGTTACATGCAAATGCAAATGGAAAAATGAAGCGATGTTAGTGTTAGTTCTAACTATTATATGGTTGGTTAGTGGATATGAAATTTTAATTAGGATTGATCTGGGCACATATAACATTGCAATATATATGATATGGCATAGAACTTGGAAAAGGTTAACGTGTGAATATTTGGGTGGTGCATTGGACAAGGAATATCATCACAAATTTCAATTGTTTGGACATTAAATACATGGTTAATGAATTGGTGAATGTTTGGTTTTCTTCCACTTAGATCTGAATAGGATAGGAGATGGAAGTGGTGTACAGTGAATGCACGTCACTCCATACTCCCCCCATCGGTCATCACCCTAGTATTGTTCCTTGTTTCATTTTCGGCCTATTGGTGGTTAAGCTCTGCATTTCAAGCTCTTGGGAAGAAGAATTCTCAACTAAATCACCCTTTTAAGCTATTTTGTTATATTTATGGTTCGTTTTCACCCTTTCACCCCATCCATGAATTATGCTCTCTGTATGAACAAAAAATGGCTTAGTAATTCTTGGGTTTGGGTGTTCCTGAGAATTTCAGATATGTAAATATTTGATATTTTTCCCTGTGGTGACTGTAATTATTTTGGATTGCAAGTAAAAAAATTGGTTTTTGTTTAAGTTTTGAATTCATTGGTTGCTTTATCGGTTTAAAATCATTGTGGGTCTATGTGGATATTAAGTGAATGTGGTATCATCACTCTGTATTAATGGTGGAGGGTTTCACTCTGTGTATTATCACTAGTTGTTCCCTCACAGTCCTGAGTGTAACCATATTCAGTCGCATTTGAATTTCCATTCGGTTGTTGTGTATTTTATCCAACCCAGAGTTATGTCATGGGCTCAGTCTCATTGTTATTTCATTAAAGCATCCAAATATATGGTCTTAGGGTGGCCATAACGTAATATATATTGTATGGTTGTGGGGTGATATAAGTTATACCTCGGTGTTATGCATCCTCAATGGTATTGTTGTCAAATGGTTCGACTCTTAAGAAAATGAACAATGGTTATGTCTTGATCTGTTCTTTGAATAATTGTCACTGTTCAGTTAACTTGCCTATCCTCTCCAAGCGTAAAATGTACTATGTGCACTGGATTTTTCTACCCTACTGATCATTGTTTTCTTCTGTGGCTGACTATTTTTTCCATTTCCCAGACTGGGAATGATAAGAAGGTTATGTGGCTTACTGTTGGGTTCGTTTCAAAGGGTATTTTTTCCTATGGTTGATAAGTCTTTGTTTTATTGATGAGCACACTCTTGATTGTCTCATTGCGTTTCTTTTCAACAGAGCCCAATTTTAATCTCCAATGGTCTTTGCTCCTTTGGGCATCTTCTTGGTTGTCAAATTTCGGTTTATCAGTGGAGTGGTTATGGAGTTCTTCATTGAGTCCATATCCCATCTTTTTATGATTAAATTGGTTGAAGAGTTACAATTGGGAATGGGTAATTATATACAGTCGAGGGTTGTTTTATTTTCATTATGATTCCACTCATTATGTTCTTACATCATGGTCTTAATTGCAAATTGGAAACACATGTGATTTCTCTAGGCCCGAGTAGGGTTATAGCTAATTATGGAAATTGTGACTGTGTGTATTTTGTTATGATCATTGTGCATGTATTATTGAATCCTCGCATAGATTATTAATGGCTACATTGACAGTAATGAGGCTTGGGTTTTATGTTGACTATGGTTTCGTTGCAAAATCTTAATGGTTGATATGATGAAGAATGTGTGTAATCAGGCATGTTTTGGAAGTTTGTTTGTATTTGGAAAGGGACCTGTGTATATTTTAATTTGGGCCAATTGTGAATTGGTAGACAATGGATGTTATTTTTATAGTTATGCATTATCATCAGGATAGAGGTCGAGCAATATTGCTTTGCGTTTCTTTAAATGCCTAAAAGGAAAGAAAATAAATTAAAGACCAAGCATTTTCTTAATATCATTGTTGAATGGAAAGATGTTTCGATTATGAGTATGATTGCGCAGACTATTATGAATTGATAGTTTTTGGAAAATTTAATTGTTGGAACAACGAATAGTTTGATACACAGAAATGTTGGTGTGGTGTTGGTATTTTTTGGATTGATTCTAGTACAAATTTATGATTATTAATTACTTAATTTGTTTTATGAACAATATCCATTAACTCCCTGCCATTTTCTCACTTTTTTGCACATTATGAATCCCCTCACATTCCCATATTCACTTTGCATGCCCTGTTCTTAAAATTAAGTTATAATTTAATGAAAACTCGATATTATAGCAATTGAAGGATGACAGAGAGATGAGTTACAGTTGGTATGTTTTGTTATTTCAACACAATTGATTTTTTGATGATTTTTTGAGAAGTATCCATGATCTAATACCTTTCATTTTATCACTTTTCTCTCATTACAACCCCTTAGATATGTCAGAACCCTTACTCACCCCCTGCACATTGACAAGTATTAAATGATTTGTAGGGATTGGATTCCATGAGTCTTATGTGTTGTTGAGATAAACTTTGTTTCATATTTAAAGATATGTCATGTATGGTTTCCTTAAGAAGATAATCTCTAATAAACACTACATACAAGAATGATCTTCTTTAGCAGGGGAAGCCATGGACAAAATAATAGGGGAAGAGGAAATTGGAACAGGGACCCTAAAAGGCCAAGGTTTTCAATACATTTTGATGCAGATCCACAATAGTTTAACCAGCTCTTCCAAGCTGGATTTTTTAACTGGATTGGACAAGGGGTAGCCCAACCTAGGCCAGAAAGGCCTCCCTTCCAACCCCAACATGTTCCTAGCATCCCAATTCCCCCTCATGTCTCATTACAACCTAAATTCCTTGAAAATGACGGATTCTAAGAGATTATTCATCCAACAATATCCCAACATCGTGGCTAGCCTAGTTTGACTTTACCTACTCCTCCTCCACCGGTTAACCCAATTGTCGAATTTTCGCTTGCTCACTCACCTGTATAGTATTCCCATGCAAGCAAGAGGCTCAAAACCAAAACCCACCATGCACATGATAAATGAAAACTTGTTGTTTCGCCCTCCTCTCCCTCAAGTGACTCTGCCAAATCAGTTTCATCCCGCATGCACTTGAGATATGATTGCTCTCGTGTTATCAGTGAGATCAGTCCTAAAGGCTCCACACAACCTAAGGCCAATTCGAATAAATCAAAGGGAGACAACAACAACAAAGGGAAACTTTCCTCCCAAAATGGAAAATATGGTTTTTGAGTGTGTTTATTTATTGATTGTTGAGAACATTTGATCACTGAAATTTTTGGACAACACGCTATTTTTGGATATTTTGGATATTATATCTTTTGGATATGGTTTAAAATATCATTGATATTAATTTTTAAATTATGAAAATGATGATGGGAGCCACAAGGAGGCATGTGTTTTATTGAGTGACTAGTTGTGTTTATTTTTGTTAAGAAACTAAAGGGAGTTTCAGGGGGTCCCACCTACTAGTTATTATTTATTAAAGACCCTTATTATTATTTTTTTGACTTTCCCCCTAAACTAAAAGTTAGTTTAGTTTTATTTAACTTAACTAAAATAGGTAGCTTAACTACTTCAACTAATTTTGATTGCTTAAAGGCAAAAAGAGAAGGAGGAACAAGAGGAGAATAGAAGGAGAAAGCATACTAAGGTCTGCTCTTGAGTTTTATTGAGATAGTTCAGTTTTCATTCATTCTTTAACTCATTGAAATCCTAATTATCTTTTATGACAGCAGGGTCCTATTGTAGACAACAAGATTCAGGGCTGAATTACATCATTCAGACACTTGTTTTTTCATAGGTGTTGATAGATCTTTTATAGTCTGTGTAGACATTTTTGTTTATGAATTAAATTTCATGAATGATAAAGGATATTGTGAAGAGTCAAGTGGGAATCAATCTGCGGAAAGCTGATCCAGATTTTAAAGTTCATTTTTAAACTTTCTGTCAGAAGTCCTTTTGTATGGTTTTCATCGGCAACATCTAAGTTTGACTTTGGTCCAAACTTCCTCAGGGATTTTTGTAAAGAGAACGATTATTTTGATTTATTAGAATGAAATAAGTTATTGCTATTCTATCTCATATATGTTAAATTGTGACTTGGTATTTTTTCTTTTATCTCCACATTTACTTTTTCATCTATTATATTCAGAAAATTACATAAAATGTTGAATTTTTCAGAAATCTTTTATTTATAAAAAATCATCCTAATCCATTGTAACTGATACTTGTGGATTAGGAAACAAATTTTGAGGCTATAAACATAGGGTGATATTCCCGTATATCCTGCCTTAGCCATGAAATATCTGAAAATGCTTGAGTAAAATCATTTCATATATTTTCCTCAACAACGACGTGCCCTTTAAGACGCACCTCCATGCTCCAAGAGTGCCACTCACCTTTGAATGGTTTTTCAATTTTATCTGACCCTTGGAGTCAACACTCCATTTAGTTGACCTTGTGAGAGACTAAGGGTTTCTTAGGAATACAAATTATGACTTATTGCGCGCCCCTTATAATTCTTCATGAGTGACTATCTCAGTCCGCCCTCAGGACATTTGGACCCCTCAAACTAGATAATCATTAGCCTACAATTCAGGTCATGGTGGGAGTTTTAGTAGGATGTGACAAGGAAGTTGTCACACATCTCTGTCAATGTCTAGTTTATGTGCATGACCCCTTTATTCCTTATGTGAGTCGGATTAGAAAGAATCATCAAGCTTGCATCCAATGACACAAATAATATCAATAATCCATATACATAAATCATAATGTAATCAATCATATAGCACATGTGTGTAAAATGAAACACTCAATAAAAACAAAATCCACTCCATGACTCAATCCGAGTCCAGGGAAGTCCATTGATGCAAATCAACATAAATAACATGTCATATGTCCTTCACACTTAGGAGAACTCGTCAATAATATATGTCAATACATATACATATAAAATAAAAATAAGTCGCAATACATCATCATCATCATATGTAACTCATAATTAAAGTGAAATAATAATGTTCCATAATCGGATCACTTGCAAGTAAGTGTCCTCAAAGAATATGTCAAAATAAGTGTGATCAATAAAACGGGATGTTACATATCCTCACCCAACTCGCATGTCTCCTATTTTCACTCATAGGTTTTTCGTTGTCTCCAAATTTTCTATTTTGGTGGATGCTTGTAGAGTTACTAATTTAGTTATTTAGTTATTTCTCTTTAACTTCTCCCAACCCATTTTTATTTTCCCACACTTCTATTTTAATTTAAACTATTTTTCTTTTTTCTCCTCCTTGATTTATGGGTGCACTAGTAATTAGTTTTAGTTAATTAATAATTACTTTATTTCCATTTTGTAACGAGCCCTCCTACGTTACGACTAAAAGCGAAGAAAAGTGCAAATTTTTTTTTTTTAAATACAGGACAACAACTACGATTACAATTAAACAACACATGATGGCAAGAACCACACCCACATAATAGGAAACATAAAAATGTGATTCCACACACTATCACGAGAGAAAATTGATGAAACATGTGTAAATCAAATATAGGAATGACTCCCTGTCACACACACAACACGACGACGCTTACCTGCTAAGGACAATATCCCCCATCCTCACACAACAACATTAACGCCTAGTAACTAGATCCTCTATGGTGCAGAACCAATCGCATGAAGGCGTTACAACCCAAACGCCAAAACAACTACAACGAACAACAACACTTGAAATAGAAAGCACAGACTCAGGCCAAGTTATCATTTGCCTCTACCCAATAGGGCAGGCCATGATCCCCTAGTCAAGGATCATGCTGTCCCTAGGTGATAGGAATGATGATAATATTGGCACAGCCTCACCTATCTGGACCATGGACTAAGGAAAAATACAATGCTCTAAGGGAAGAAATAACTAACCATAAGACTACACCTATGCCCTCAAGCAACAGGTTGACAAGACGCAAGATGATGTTATTCAATTAAACAAAATGCACACTATTACATGTCTTTGCCAACAAACAAAAACCATTATCGGTTAAGCGAGATGCCTAAGTGATGAGAAGTGAACTATCATAAGGTTATCATTACCATAAATGTGACCCAACAAGTGACCAAATTGCACAAAAAGTTACTATTTCACTAAAGTTATCAAAGGGTGAACTAATATGCGCTTAAATAAGTAATCTACTTCACATTCAATGATCTACATTGCTCATTAAACATTCGACAATGCTGACTATATCATTGTTGTCTAAACTATTTATGTCTAGGTACGCGATATTGCTATCTAGTAAAATTGAATTAAATAGCTTCCTTGTGAATTCTCTTATCTTGTGGATTCGCAAAAAAAAAAATTAAACTTATATACTGAACCTAAACCCTTCAGCGCAATTGGAAAAACAAATTACTCACATAACCACATATCAAAGGTAAGTGTAAATGTTTTGATTCTTCAATAAAGTACATCGTCAGAATGTGGGGGTAAAGGATGCCATTATAAATATAATTTGTTGTCCTAGAAACAATATCTATATTTAAACAATCAATGTGTGACTGTCTATTGAAAAATTTAGATATATCATGTAAAATCACTGTCATACCATAAAGGATATAGAAATCCTTGTTGTAAGAAGTAATATAAAAATCATTATTACTCAAATATAGAAAATCATTGTCATTACTGATTGTAAAATCGTTGTTTAATGCTATTATAATAAAGTTTTTCCCTGGGTATAAAACAAGGCATAGTTACATAAAGATACGACATAGATAAGGATGTGATAATGCGGATTTAAGCATGTCATATTGTAGAGTGATATATATAAGACATCACAGGGTCTAATATGTGATAATGTAGACTTACAAGATATAGATTTCTATGTACAATATAAATTGCATAATGTACCAATAAATCCCTATCAAAAATGTAATAAATGTGCAGTCTGTAAATGGTAAAAATGCAGCCCAAAAAGGGATAATTCTTAACCCTTGCACCCCAAAAATGATACCATTACACTGTGAAAATGCCAAAGAAGTAGTTGGGTAAAGGGGTAGTGCGGTGTATCAATTTCACATTGACATTGCAGTGATATGGGTAAAAACCGCATTGATAAAAAAAAGTGATACAAATGCATAGTGATAAAAACGCAGAGATGTAAGGTCAAAATCATTGGGATAAAACTAGGCTTGATGAAAAAATCGTGGAGCTGGAATGGTGCTTACTTCCAACGTAATCGTGAGTTAAGAACTATTCTTAAGCCACTACAATCGTGGATCAAAAATGGTGAAATGTGTTAATAAAATCGTGAGCATAAATGTTGTCGTCTACCGATCATTTCGTTGTTGTGCGTGTCATTCAAATCGCTGATTCTTAATAATGGAATTTGCTAAATTTTACCCTCATGAATTCACTGAGTAAACATAATATATTGCATTCAATAACAGTAAATAAAATGCTACCATATATAGTGAAAATGCCAATAAAAGTTGCAGGATAAAATTGCCATTAAAAAGTCATAAAAACTCAGAGTGTAATTGCCAGGGAGAGCATTAAACGCAGAGCTAAATATCCAGGAATATAAATTGAAAACAAAGAGTCAAAATTTCATGGATGAGTGTGTTGAATTTCTGAGAGTAAATGCCATCGAATAAAATAAAATGTAGAGTAATGAAAGAATAAGACACAGTCTAGAGTGGGCCAAGGCAGATTAAAATCACAGAGTAACTGGAAGACTAGATGTAAAAAAAAACACAGAGTAAATTTGCCAGGAAAAGCATAAAAAATGTAGAGTTAAATTATTTCCAAGAAAGGTGTTAAAAATGTAGAGTTACTTCTCCAAGAACACATCAAACACAGGGATCAATGTAGAAGATTATAAGCGGTTCACTGTGGGAAAGGAAAAACAATCACAGTGGTAATCAATTGCAACAAGGTGAAAGACAATCACTGAACCTAGAACAATCAACAGGGTGGAAAGCTTGGAAAACATCCTTCGTGCTGTTAGGATATTTAGACACTTAGGAGTTAGTTAAGATCTACTTGGTCTAATATGTCGTTAGGTAAAAGTGTGTTTCTTTAGTATGTGGTAATGCATTAGTATGCATTTGTAGTTAGGAAATCCGGCCCGGTCGCGATATGTTCACGGGCATAGAAGGTGATCCGGCCGGTTTACTCTCTCCTCGATCTTAGCACGACCATTGTCCAGGTGGCTTAACTGCCGTTGGTCCATGATCTCTATTTAAAGAGCATGGAGGGTCATTTGCCGATGATCAATTATGATAAACTCTCTTATAAAATCTCTCAACCAATCTTTTCTTTGCATTAACTCTACAAAGCTGTCACAGTAGTGGTTGGTAGGCGTGGATGTTTTCCTGTGGGGTTTTACCCACGCAGTAGTATCGGTGTTGATCTTTGATCTGGTTATGTGAGTGGATTCGCGGAGGTGTTAAATTCCTCTGTTGGAATGCACGTGTTTGTCGAACATGGAATCAAAGGCGTTTGAAGACCCACTCCTGTTGTGGTCGGTCGTGAAGCCGAGTTGCCTCATATCAATTTTCTGGCATTTCTGTACATTTCTGGGCTGAAAGGACTGTTCCATTCGTCGAACCGCTTTTCATTCAAGAGGTACTTTTAGTTTCACTTTCGAAAAGGTTTCCGTTGCCAGATACGATACATTCTGATCGAATGGGAATTATAAAATCTGGAGCGCATTTTTAAATTTTTTGCAAGTTTTGATTTTATTTCGGTTTGGTTTTTCTTTTTCGGGCTGCTACTCTTTTAGATGCTGCGTATGCTCTTTCTTTCGCACGCGATAGATCTCGGAAAATCATAAACGGATAGGAAAAGGTGCATCTTAGGGTAAGCTAATGAGATCTAACCTTGTTGTCATCGAGAAGCCGAATTTTTTTTTTTTCTTATTATTGAAGAGTTTTTTTGGAGCCGCTCTCCAAGGCCGTCTTCAACAACAACAACAACAACAACAACAACAACAACAACAAAACAACAACAACAACAACAACAACAACAACAACAACAACAACAACAGCTGCTGACAACAACAACAACAACAACAACAACAGCACCCCCAATCCTCCATACGAGACATTGCAATAATATGTTTTTTGCTGGTCGGGTTGTTTAAAACTTGCCTTATTAAGTAAGGGTCTTGAGTTCAAGTCTCACCTCTTTTGTTACCTTTGTCTAGAAAAGTTCATGCTAAAATTGTAAAGTGCATTTCGCTTCAAGAGTATAAAAGTGAATCACTATAAGTAGCTTTATATTTTAGAGTTATTTTGCATGCACTTTTTCTATTATAAGGTAACCTCATTGTAAAAGTAGTCCCCACTTCTCTTTATAAAAAGTGGGTCACTTCATAAAGTAGCTACACCATCACGTGATTTATTTGGTTACCGTTTATGCCTTTTTAAGGGGCATAACTCTCACATCGGAAGTCCACTTTTGAGTGCCGTTTTTTTAAAACCGCTTTAACTTTGAATCTTTCCATCCAGATCATTAGTTTCAGGTTTTAAATTTGCATTATCTACATATTTAATATGGCTTCTCCAAGTACTCTCATGCTTACGGTGACAACTAGCACAATGGAGATCCCATGGAAGATTTATTAAGAAGTAAGGCACATCCCGGATTACCATGAGGCGAGCAGCTACCCGATGATGATAAGAAGGCAAATGGGATAATAGAATGACCCGAAGCCGCGTGGACTAATTGGAATGTCCATATCACGATCTAAGGTACCATCTTCCAAGAGTTGATGACCGAAACCTGACTTGGGACAGATTGAATCTGTGTTTGGTAAGCTAAATATTATTCGAGCACAACGGTTAGAAAAGCAAATACTGACCTTAGGTCAAGTGATTTTCTGCTTGTAGAGACTATCTATCTAAGTTTAAAACACTTTCCGGACTTTTATGTGAAGAATGTAAGATAAAAATGGAGGAAGGGCGTTGCATATATCTTATTCTCTCCAAGCTGGGTAGTGCATATTAAGTGATTTTAGCCATCTGCAGCCATGCCATGAAGAGGCTCTAGGGAAAACATGTAGAGACCCACTCTTGAAGGTCCTTTTGTACTTCTTTGATTGAGAGGAAGATAAGCTTACGCAACTTGGAGTGATCAACAACTACTTGGTACCTCAAACCAAGCCTTAGTTGCTTATAGAAAGATAAACCCAGTATCCCAAGAAGCAACATCCTAAGCTACAACAACAACCTAAGGGTCCCAAACCATTTCGAGATAACCGGCTCCTAATGGTGAAAAAGGATCAAAATATAAAAAGAATACTAACAAACATTGCAACTTTGTAATAAAGATGGTCATGATGAGTCCGAGTGTTTCAAGAAGATGGCAGCTTTAGAGCGGCGATGAAGAAGCACAACATCAAATTATTGATTCCTCTTCTTCTTCTTCATGGACATACACTTTCCGCTCTGGTTTTTCCTTCAATACACCTTCTACTCTTGCTTCTTCTTGATGGTATTTATTGAGGAGCATCTTATCATATGGCTAGAACAAAGCCATATTTTGGTCCTAAATAAAGATGTAACACCAAATATTTGTTGGTGATGATAGATCTTAGTGTTGTAGGATGCGGAGCAATTCGGGTACAAAATGGTCACTTCAATGATGTGTTAATGTGTTCGAGATCTTTCTTGTAACCTTTCTATCGGTATATCAAATCACTCACCGGTGAAGGTAAAACCGTCAGTTTTCACCTCACCAAGTTGTAATCAAGGATCTAAAGGATCCTAAACGTGTTCTTACTGGCGGAATGCGATGATATTGAGGTTGTACAAAGTTTGACAACTTTGGGTCATCAGCAGCTTTTTCATCGGTTTTTGTTGCTCATAGCGTGGCTTGAGCAAACTTTGGCATGGCGGTTTGGTCATCCTAAACTATCGCTCATTGAAGTAACTATGTAATCAGCGGATGGTGGTGGTCTTCCTCTTGTTTCATCGCGAGAGATGGTGCGTGTCGGTTGTTCTGATGATGTTTGCCGAGAACATCATCGAGACAATTTTGAGAATTGTGCCTCTTGGCATGCCTTGACCCTCCTTGCATCTTGTTTGTAGTGATTTGTGTGGTCCTCTTTTCTTCTCCTTCTTTTACGGGTGCAAGTATTTCTTAACTTTCATTGATGACTTTCGGAGGGCGTGCAGGTTTTACTTCTTAAAAACTCCAAAAATGAAGTTTTGACAAGTTTTTAACCTACAAGGCCCTTGTGAAAAGCAATCGGACATCAAATTCAAAGGTTAGAGCGAATGGGCGAATATGAAACAATAATTTTACAAGTTCTTGCACTACACGAGGGGCATCCAAATGCAACATTGTTCCATATACACCACACTGACAAAATGGTGTTCTTGAGAGAAAGAACGCACATTAAAATAAATAGCTAACTGTATGATCCAATCCCCAGGGATTAAGTCACGATATTGGGCAGTAATGTATTGCAGAATTACACAGTCAATGGCACTCCCACAAAGAGCTCTTAAAAATATAACAGGAAGCTTGGACTAGAATTAAACCAGATGTAAGAGTCACTTCGTGTATTTGTGATATAGCATGGGCTCACATTAGGAATGAAAGCAGGAAAGCATTGCATCCTAAAAGTGAAAGTGTATATTTGTTGGTTGTGTGCGAAGATGTCGGGTTATAGACTTCTTAAACCCATTGTAATGAAATTATTCTTAGAAGAGATGTTAAATTTGATGAAAATCTTGGCCTGCGAGCCTAATTAAACGATTGTTCCTTCTTGGCTTTGCAAGAGCATCTTGACAAATGTACCTTCTTTGTTCTATTACGTATTCTTCTTGGATGATGAAAGTGAGGGTGAAATCCACCTCCGCTGTGACATTCCTCCAGATGATTCCGCTGAACAAAAACTTGCACCAACACCACAAATTCCTATATGGATCCGTTCAACACGAGAAACAACAGGTGATCTTGTTGGTGATCCTGGTCGGCGTCCGGACCGTTCACGCAGTTCAGTGACATATTCTTTTGGCTCAAGTTTGAAGGCTTCACCGATCGAGACATTGAAGCTTCGGGTCATCGATTGGGATCTGACAATGAATGAAATTATCGTTCTTTATTAAACGACTTTTGGGATCTTGTACCTCTTCAAAAGGAAAGAAAACTTGTTAGATGCAAATGGGTATCTCGAACTAAGTATGCATCATATAGATATTGAAAGACACAAGGCTCAAATTAGTTGCCAAAGGATTTTTCCCAAGTTGAAGGCATTGACTATAATGAAACCTTTTCCCCTGGCAAAATGAATTCCATCCGCCTTGTTCTTGCTCTTCTTTAGCGCCTCACATAAATGGTAGGTCCATCGGATGGATGTTAATCGCTTCCTGCATGGCGATTTGAAAAGAAGAAATCTACATGAACAACCTCTTGGTTATGTAGAATAACTCTAGCCTTGTTTGGCTAAGCCTCCAAAAGTCTCTTTATGGTCTCAAGCAAACCGGTGGTATGCCAAAATGGATATTTCTTATTGCCTTGGGTTTCTAGATGCCATTTTGATCTAATGTCTATACCAAGAAAGTAGGAAGCCATCTCATCATCCTTTTCCTTTATGTTGATGACCTTATCCTTCTTGGTAGTGACTCTCAAAACTTTTTTAAACCATGTGAAAACCGACCTTAAAAAAAAATTTGAAACGGACTTAGGCTTTTTGCAACTATTTCCTTGGCCTCCAAGTTTTGCAAACTAATGAAGGAATTTTTCTTTCGGTCTAAGTATGCTTGTGACCTTCTTCGTCAGCTTTCACATGGACGGTGTAAACCGACCCTCCTTCAATCACGGAGTCAGATTTGCCACTTGTAATTCTCTTGAAGTTGATGCCAACCTATACCTTCAGTTAGTGGGTAGCCTCTTATGCTTGACTCATGCAGATCACGATCTTTCCTTTCTTTATTTGGTCTTGTTGCTAGATATATTACCAAACACCCATGAAAACCATTGAAGCTGACTAAAGGATATAGCTATGTTGGTGATGCTTTGTTAGGTTTGGGATACATTACTGATTCGGGGGACTCCCTTATTGGTTGGTTTCAGCGATTGAATTGGGCCGGAGAACTTGATGATTGGAAGTCTACTGCGGGTTATGTTTCAGCCTTGGTTCGGGACCTATCGCGGGCTGTAAAAACAGGCTCTTGCACTTTCTTCCCGTGACGAGTCTTAGAGCAGCGGTTAATGCCAAGTCAGCCACAATGGCCAGCCGGATCCCTTCGAGTTTGGATTCCGGCCTGACATCAGGCCGGACTTTGGTTTGACAATCAAGTGCCATCAAGCTTGCCAAAAAACCAGTTCAACATCAGCGTAGAAAAACACATCGAGCTTCTTACATGCGCTTCATCGAGCTAACACCACGGTGGTCCATGATCTCTATTTAAAGAGCATGGAGGGTCATTTGCCGATGATCGTTAGCGAAAACTCTCTTGTAAAATCTCTCTGTAATCTTTTTCTTTGCATTAATAAAGCTGCTCCAAATGGCCGTTAGGTAGGGCCGTGGATGTTTCCACAATGAGGGGTTTTACCACGTGAAAACATCAGTTAGTGTTGATCTTTGATCTGGTTATGTAATTTGTGAAAACATCGGTGTGTTGATCTTTGATCTGGTTATGTGAGTGGTTACTGAAGGTGTTCGTCCTCTGTTGGAATACCTGTGTTGTCGAACACGTGCATCATCCACTAACATAAAAGCAGGGCATTAGAATCTATAGGTTTCTATGCACCAAAGTGACGACCATCGATTCGGGTCTTGGCCGACTTCTTAGGAGTGGACTGACAAAATAGGGATGAGGATGAAGTAAAAAGAACAACTCTTCACAAAAAATCAATAAAACAATAGGACAATCACAACATTAAGGGATCAAATGCCAAGGGAATCAATTCAAGCAGCGAACTTAAAGCTATGGGGAATTTAAGTTCTCAATTAAAATGATAATTCAAACACCTTGTTTACATAGTTAAAATTACAAAAATTAAAGTGTGAGGTCAATAATAATATACCATGCAGAATAAAAGCAAGCATACCTTAGCCCAAGGTGACAACTCAGAGTCATTGTCTCATGCACTTCATGCTGCTCTCGCTTGTTGACCGATGAGACTTCATCGGTACATCCCAGCTAGTGCTAGGGGTACTCTTCTTCCCCCTTACCCCCCCGAGCTACAAAGGGGCCACGCACACTAAACCAAAGAACAACTAGCTCCCATCTCACCAAGCAAGGCTGAGCTACCACTCTTCACCGAGATGGGTATCCCAATTCCCACAAGATAAGTCCTTCAAGTCTAAAATTTTGCAGCGTAACATTACGTATAAAATAAGAGATCATCCTCCTCCTCCTCCATCCTTTATATAGAGTTTCTAAGTCATTTATTTCCCAATTTCCCATTTAATTTAATGTTCAATAATTTAATTCAGAAAAATCCTCCCCACACATGTGTCACCCCTCCCCTTAGTTGCACGGGAATTTAATTTTCATTAATTAATTATTTACTCCTATTTCCCTGACCCACCTAAAAGCATTCCTAGAATTGCTCCTAGGTGTCCCAATATTCCCTTACACACTTTAATGACTTACCCCCTTACTAATTTACTAGTTGAGTTCAATTTAGAAAGTTCTTAAAGGCAATATTGCTTGCTAAGTTAGTCGTTCTGCTTTTTCCTTAAGTTTCCCTTTCGCTTTATGTTTCCCCCCCTTTTCCCTTAGTTTCCTAATTCTTTTAAAGTTTCCCTTTTAAAATTTTAAATCCCTCAATACATTGATTTTAATAATTTAATCAAGTTTCTTACCCCCTTTTCGTCACATGTTTAATGATCATTATTATTATTTTTACTTTTACCACAAGTATTACTTTAGACCTAGATTTTAATTTTCTGAGGTTGGGCAACATTTTATTAGGGAAATTGTTTTTAAATCTTTCTTATAACATTATTTGTTCTAAGTCTATATAGGTTTATTCAATTATTATTTAAAAACATGACATGCCCTTTAGGATGCACTAGGTTCTCCAAGGGTGTCACTTGCCTCATTCGGTTTCCCTTGTGCAAGGTGCCCTTCAGGATGCACTACGTGCTCCAAGGGTGTCACTCGCCTCTTTCTATTTTTCTTGCACAACGTGCCCTTTTGGATGCACTACATGCTCCAAGGGTGCCACTCGCCTCTTGACTGACTTGGTAGACATAAAAAACCCTTGGATTCAATACTTTGTCAAGTTATCTTGTGGGAGACTAAGGGCCTCTATGGAATAAGGCCCCTGCCTTATTGCACACCCCTTAGAATCATCATGAGAGACTATCACAGGTTTCCCTCACGACATCGTGGGTCTTCTCGAACTAGGTAGTCGTTAACATACAGTTCAAGCCATGGTGGGAGTTCTAGTAGGTTTTGAAAGGGATGTTGTCCACACCTCTCCCTCAACATCTCTTTAGTTGTGCGTGACCCCTCTACTCCACATGTGATTCTGGTCGACAAGCTATCATCATCCTGCATCATCAACGAATCATAAATTAAATCCATAATCACAACATCTAATCAGATGCACATATTTCATATATACAACAATCAAACCCCCCAATAGTCCACTCCCTGGCTCGATCTAGAGTCCAAGGGTTTCATCAATGCCTCTGCATCCTCGAGCTCCAAAATCCTACACACTCAGGAGAAATGAGTGAATAATACCTGTCTATATCAATACAACAAAATAACATGTCATCATATCCATATTGTCTCATAATCACAATCAAATTCCCAATAGTATAATAATCCAGATCACTTGCAAGCAAGTGTCCTCAAAGAATAAGCTCTCTCAGTGCACGCAAGAGCGGGATGTTACATACACCCCCTCTTTTTCTAAACTTCGTCCCGATGTTTCATAGTACATAATTTCCAAAATAATGTGAATCACAGTATCATAAGTCTATCTATCAAACAAAAATGGAAAATGTTGGTGCATATCATATGCGTCCTCCTAGGTCATCGAGTGCAGACTATAGTTGTCCCACTAGACCTTGACCTGATCTACTTTTTGATGCCATAGATGTCAAATGCGATGATCGAGGATGTATATTGACTCATCCCTGAGCACCCCCTCATCCGATACCTTCAAGGAACTCATGTCAATAACATGTGTAGGATCACTAATATAATGTTTCAAAACAGATACATGAAAAACATCGTGCATATGCCTCAAAGAATCAAGAAAGGCTAGTCGATAGGCCACGAGCCCCTTTCTCTCCAAAATCTCTAAAGGTACCATGAACCTAGAAGATATTTTATCTCCATTTCCAAACTCGATCGAACTGTTATGTGGTTTTACCCGCAAGAAGACTCGATCGCCAACTTCGTAACTACGGTCTACACAGTGCACATCGACATAACTCTTCTACCGATCCTGCACTTCTTTGATCCTTTGTCTTATTATTTTCATTTGATCTTCCATTTCTTGGATTGCTTCTGGTCCCACCAGGACCCTATCCTCAATAAGATCCCAACTCAGAGGTGTCCGACATGGTCTCCCATAAAGGAACTCGAAAGGCGCCATCTTAATGGTGGTTTGGTAACTGTTGTTATAAGTGAATTATACCAGTGGCAAGAATTCTTCTGAATGCTTTTGTTGGTCCATCATGTACATGTGCAACATGTCTTCCAAGGTTTAGTTTGTTTCTTTGGTCTCCCCATCAGTCTCCGGGTGATACGCGGTACTAAAGTTAAGTTGTGTTCCCAAGGCCTCTTGGAAACTAGTCCAAAATCATCTGATAAACACCAATCCTTGATTGGATATAATCCTCTTAGGCATGCCATGCAGCCTCAGAATCTCACTGGTGAAAAATCTAGCTATCCCAGGTGCCTGATATGTTGTACGCACCAGAATAAAATGAGAACTCTTTGTCCGAGTGTCGACTACAACAATAATCGAGTTGTGTCTCCTTACCATCAGTGGCAATCCAACAATGAAATCCATCGAATTAACCTCCCAATTCGATTATGGAATAGTGTGTGGTTCTAGTAATATATTTGGATTTGTATGTTTATCCTTTACCTGCTGACATTGTAGACATCTAGCCACATAGTAGATGATCTAAAAATGAAGAAGACTTGTAATCTTGAAAATATTTGCAAGTAAATTTTATGTGTTAAAAGCAAATGGATCAACTTTGAAACACATAATTAATAGGATTTATTCATTTAAGACACAAATAAACATCAGCATAATCAATGAACATAAGCACATAAACATACCAAATGATAAAGGAGTTCACCCCTCTCTTGGGCTACATCTCCCGGTCCAGCTTCCAATGGATCATTATTATTAATTGCTCAAAGTGATCAAATAAGTGCTTTACAATGCTCAAATTGACCAACAGACTGCTCCAATGGCTTTAGAGTGTCCAAAAACCCCTAGATGGGCTTTTCCGGCACCTCATTTGGCCAAAAAACGAAGAAGTTAGGCTTCTTGGAAGTCCCCTCTTCAAGCTTGTTGTCTCTGCATCTACAAATCAAACCCTTGTTCATGAAACCTAGCACACACACTATTTAAAGTGTAAAAACCTGGCACCAAACGCAACCAAACCAACTATGTAAACTGTAGAACAGTTATGGGTGTGCCATCCCCTAACCGCCTAGCTCTCGGGCACATGAGGGTCATATGACCATTGGGATATTAGAGCTTGATCTTGTTGGGTATGTGTTATATTCTTTGCACGAGAATCAGTGTTTGAGTGCCTGCGCCGGGTGCTCAGGGGGGTTAGAGGGGGGCGGAGCCCCCCGCGTGGGGGTTCGGGGGCAGCGCCGTCGAATTTTTTTTTTTGGGCCGACATATTTTCATTGGTTTCGGGCCCACATATTTTTGCCGATCCGACATATTTCCGGGACCACGTGATATTAGGTGGTTTTTCGGCACATGGTTTTTGCCGATGGTTTTCTATTTCCAGTTAAGGAATTAGGGTTTTGGACTAATCCAGGTCATTGGGTTAGGGTTTTGGATGCCGCTGGCTCCTATATATATAT
>SNQJ01S0074818.1:69517-89409 GCA_010110895.2 Picea sitchensis | reverse complement strand
TGGGAAAGAAGCAGGAGAATAGCAGGTTGTACTGTGACAGTGAGAGTGAAATTCATCTTGCAAAGAACTCAACCTTCCATTCGAAGACTAAGCATATACAGTTGAGGTACCACTTCATATGATACACCTTAGAAGATGGAAATTTGAAGTTGGAAAAGATACACACTAGCCATAATCCTGTAGATATGTTAACAAAGGGAGTAACCAGAGAGAAACTGAGTTCCTGCTTAGTTTCAGTTGGTCTTCAAGAATGAATATGAAGATGAGGAATTTTCTAGGTCTAAGAAGGTTCATAGTCTAGCATATACAACAACAATGGAGTTGTTGAGATCAGTCTCCAAGTGGGAGATTGTTGGTTGTGGAGCCTGATTATCTTCCTGATTCATAGGTCTTTTACTTTCAGCCATGTTTATACCCCATGAAGTATTTACACCCCAGAAGTATGTACACTCTTCCATGCAGGGGAGTGCAGAGGGGGGGTACCCCCTTTGTAGGGTTCGGGGGGGCTATCCCCCCAGATGGGGGGTCTAGGGGCAAGTGGGCCCCTAGTGGGGGTTCGGGGGTGAAGCCCCTGAAGGAAAAATTGCCTTGTAAATGTATATTGTAATTTCATTGTAAATCTGGACCGTTCATTATAAGGTCGTAGATCTAACCGTAGAGATTATGTTAGGGTTTTTTGCCCTAGAAGGCAACCCTCTTTTATGAGGGAAATGTATTGCAGCTATGGTTGATGGTGAGTATTTTATTCTGAGAGAGGGGACTGTGAGAGAAAGAAGAGGAAGTTACAACGGGTTTTGTTGTAGGTTGTATCCCTTCATTTGTTGGATAATAATAAAGGAAGGACCTGACAATTTCTCTGGTGGACATAGCCCACACTAGGTGAACCACGTAAATTTGTGTCTCTCTTGTATTGTGTATCTTCTGTGTTTTTGTTTCCGCATTTGTTTTATCTTATTGCTCCGCAGTCCTGTTTTTCTAAAAATTCCCACTCCCAACAGATGGAAATTATGGAGGAATGTGACCTCCACCCCAAGGGATTGCTTGGTAGGGAATTGAAGAATTCCTTGCACCAATGTTAGAAACTTGGGACGTTGGTTGGAAACCATCCGATGCGTTGAGCATGCCCATTGATGGCATATTGAATGAAAAAGTGTTTGATGTAGATGAAAATGACATGGCTCCACTTATGGAAAGATAAGAACCAACGACTAGTGGAGCAGTGATGTTGATCGATGCAACTATGGTGGAATTAACCACACTAGTCATTATGTTGGACACACCAGAAGGAAAGATCCCACTTGTGACTATTGTCGAAGTGAGATTTGTAGAGACTCTTGACCCAGACACTTGCAAAGTGTCTTTCATAGTGACCAAGTGGATAGGTCTACTATAATTAAAGTCTGGTCTAGGAGGGGGAAATTGCATCATAAGTGATGATAAAGTTCCAGTTAGCGGAGGGTTATAAGCTGGAGCGTATTCTTCAGCTCTGATATCTTCAATTGTTACAACCTCCAGTTCCGAGGCATTAATATTTGAGGGCTCTGTAGTTGTCATATTGACTGGACTAGTCAGTACAAAAGCACCATATTGATCAATACGACGCCTTAGTGGAGGCAGGGGAGAATTGTTTCTAATTTCCTCCTCAGGAGGCATACCTTGAATTCTCCTCAATCTACAAGGCGGTTAGTAAGACACTTTGAGTTGTCAACTCTTGAGTGATCATGTACACACCTATCTAAGAAAGTCTACAATCATCTACACATAACTAGAAAAATCCTAAAAGGAAGCAAACAAACAAAAATGGCCTTGATAATATCCCAACTCAGGTGGATTAGGTCCTAAAATCAGAACAGTCACAAGGTAGGGTAAGGACCTTCTGGACGAAGGAGCATGTTGATTAATTCCTATGGACCAATGAACAAAGGAATGATAAACGATTATCCCAACGTCCAATAAACAACCTTATTTGGTGCAAGTACCCACACTTCACGGGGCACCCTCCAGCAGTACTAAAAAGTGTGATGCGAAATCCATCCCAGGTACCATGAAAAAATCTTGTAGTCACCTATGAGATCCCTAGGAATGACAATTAAGGTCACCAACTCACAGTCATCATCCAAGGGTATAGTCAATAGTTAGGATCAAACGTATGGGCAGGGTAGCTAAGCTCAAAGCCTCGAAAGAACCGCCTATCATGAGGTATGGGTACTAATGAAACCCCCAATATATGATCTCTTTGGTATGATCAACTAAGCTCTGTAGGGGTGTCTCCATGACTCTCCTTCACATGACCTCATGTTTATCTCCTATGTTAGAGGAGGCTCCCAACTATACTTATACGATAGTTGGATTTAGTCTCTCCCTAACTCCGACTTCTATGTTTGTTTTATGGCCTTGGAGAAATTTACGCTCCAACCTAAACCAAGGCCCTAGCCTGTAACTAGTCTATTCACCCTACAAAAAAATTTTCTAATAAATTTTATTGGGCGTTCATTTTATGGGGATTTTTGTTACTAACAAGGTGCAGATGAAACTTATGTGATGTTTTTATAGACTCAGAGAAAACACTTTAAGAACATAAAAAAAAATTGAAATGCGGTTTCTTCACTGAAAATAAGAAGTGTTAATCAATGCTTTAGAAAAGAAAACTCTTTTCTTTTGTATTTTTGCAAATGAAATCAATATACGTTTGAATGTATGAAATATCTTTAAAATACTGTGCACTGCATCCCTAGAATGCTTTGTAAACAATCATGCAAAACAAAGAGAAAGAACTTGACACATTGAAATTCATTTCTTTTGAACAAGGATAATTTTAACCGAAGGAACTACCTATCAAAACAAATAAAAAGAATGCATGCCTGAGTACTAGCAAACAATTTATTTTCTTGATAAATTTAAAGGAAAAGGAAATAAGGAAAGAAAACTAGCAACCAAGCAATTTTTTTTTTCGTTAAAAAGAAATGAACAGGAAGCTAATTAAGAAAAAAATTCTTTTTCTTTTTAAAGACAAAAAGGAGAAAGGAAAATAAGAGGAAAGGAAACATTATCTAACCACCAGAAAGGGAATCAATTTGTAAATCAACCCATATGTACAACTGATCCTTCAACTGACCTTAACCACCCTAAAACTCAAATACTAGCTTACAAGTAAGCAAGAGTTTTCATAGACTGTAACCAACGATCCAGAGCATCGAAAAACTCAGGGGACTAAGTAAATACTGAAAAACCAAATAAGACCATCCAACTCTGAGCAAAATACTCAAAATTTCAAGCCAAATACACAGGTCCATGACTATGTTAACTACACCTCCAAGCCAACCGCCCAGGTTCTTCCAAAAGGTCCTTCAAACATCAATCAACAATATTTCCCTTCCTTGTATGGACCAATAAGGATAGGAACACACCGTATGAAGATAGAGTGAAAAGGAAGGAAATATGCAACAAGGGTTCCAAGTTACAGGGATGCTACTTAGAGGATATAAAGGAATAGGGAGACTTGCAAGTTCTTCAACATAACTTTGGATCTAGGTTGTCCTCCTCATCCATGCCCCAAAAGGTTCTTTTATACCCTCCTCAATAGTTTAAGGAGGTTTAATTTCGTTTGGTACGGGATTAGGGAGGTTGGGAAACAATCCCAATCGAAAACTGCGCCTGAAAATGTGGAATTATTTTATTTTTCACATTTTTTTAGGGCATCCGTGGGTTGTAAACTAGTAAGGTGTGAATTTCCACGTGTTGCACCAAGGAAACCTGCAGATACACATAAAAACATAGTTTTTTAAGTGATCCTGATGAGGAAACTTGGGATTTCAAGTTGCAAGTCAGGGACAAGGATTAGGCCATCTCACAATGAAAATGGTGTGGAAAATTCTGGTGTAACAGGAAAAAAATTATTCTGAAATAGAACTTGCTAAGACGATAGGCATCTAGGTAGAATAATATTCAATTAATGACCTATTGATTCCATATTCATCACAATGAAATGATTCTTTACATGATGTATATCTTGTACAGTGCACGTTAGAGAATTTACTAATGCAATATAAGAGTCGTCAAAGTAGTCCACATAGGGTAAAATTGTCTTACAAGAGGTAAAGAACTTAACACTTGCCCTAGATGTTGGATACATTATTTTTCCTTCCTTTGCACATAGTGTGACTCTAGTTGCATCAAATTTTCCATTGGATTGGTTGCATTAAGATGCACACGAGGACAATATGTAGTCTTATGAAATAACTCTTGGACTTGTCTTGTTTGCATGCTACACATTGGGAATATTTGATTAATTTCTTGTTATAATATCTCAGGAATGAATAATTTTCTTTACAAGAGCATAGATAATAACTTGCTAGAATGAATTTTTTGGAATATGGAATAAACGATCATTTTCAATCTTTGCATATAACATCAAGGCGTCTCAAAGACACCAAGGAACATTGGTTTCATCATTTCATCAAATATGTAAGCATTACACCTATTATTTTTGCAAAGTTGTAGACAATAAATTAATATGAGGTTTAATAAAAATCTCTTTATAGATAGTAGTAGAGAATGTGATGGATTACATGAAGAAGATGTTGGAACCAAAGAAGATGATTGTAGATTCATTCTAATGAAGTACACAATAACCCGTGATGAAGGAGGCATACCATGATTATAGAATCCGGATTTGGAAATCATAATAAGGGAGCATATATGTGTATACCAACAAGTCTAAGTCAAAATATTTGAATTCATCATTGACTAAGAAGGAAACAATTTGTTTTTATTATAAATCTCACATTTTGTGGGTGAACAGGTTGCAATAATGAAAATTATTCTCAAGATTGCATTGAATAGTCATATGGGGAAAAATACAAATTGTGGAGAGAAAACTTCACAATTATCGAAAAATTGTGTAATATTAAATTTGAATATAGTCATCATAAGGAAAAGAACAAGGTTGTAGGAGGAGTTGAAGAATCTAAGATATGAAATCGAAAGTTTGGAGAATTGGAGGGCCAAAAATACACACACAATATTATAAATAGAGTCCTTTCATTCATGTGGCTATGTAAGTAAAATGGCTAGAGTTAACCAAGTTCTTCATACTCTCAAGATCTAGGCTTGGTTGTGTACTATTCCCTCTTCTCCTATTTTTCTCTCGGTGCTTGTGGTCTATAGCCTTGTGTCATGTGGACTGTTATCTTGATGTTGTGTTAGTGCTTATTTATCTTTCATGCCAATAGATACATATAACTCTTAGGGAATCATAAGATATCTTTGTTCCTCAAGCAAGCACCAAGTTTGGTATTTACAATGGATAGGGGAATATTCTCCCTTTCTCTTTGAATTGTTGTCATTAATTCATGTTTAACATATTTGATGTGAAACATATATTTTCTTGGTAATTGAAGCTATATTTATGCACGTGGAAAGAGGAAAAGTTTGTGTTCTCTCGATGGTTGTAGGCTACCCTCATTTCCTTGAATATATCTCTTTAGGTTTGGTGTTAATTATGGTTGGTATAATACTCTCCTTGCTTTCTATACATTTTCATTTTGTTTCATGTCAAATTGTTCCCTTATTGCACACTCGTTAGAGTTGTTTAGGCTGCATATCATTTGCATTTTGCATAAAATAGTAGATGCACTTCATATATTTCATTATAAAAACACAAAAATGGTGGATCAATTTGTAGCCAATCAAGCAATAAAGAATCGTTAGCGCCTATTGTATTTAGAGGGTTTTCCATTTCAATGGAGGAAGGTCTAGTTGGACCCTTTCGCCGAGGGAATCCATGATATTGACGAGGGGAAATTTTCCAACATTAACACAATGGTTTATTAATGATATACTTAAGGGCTTGATGGTTGACATAAAATTTAAATCTAGATGAGAAGGAACCGACATAAGTTTTGCACAACATACTCCACGACAATGGCTCTACACTTAATAGTTGTGTAGTTCTTTTCAGTTGAGTTCAATTTATGTACAAAAATTTGTAGGGTATAATCAATGTGATCATCATAAGGATGTAGAGGATGACACTAGTGGTAATATTGGAGGCGTCTATATGGAGATCAAGGATATTCTCCTATTAGAGTTGTACCTATATTGGTTCATTGACATTCTTTTGTTTCAAGGTTTCAAAAGATTGTTGGAAAAATTTCACTAAGTGGAATTTGACATCCTCCAATGGTTGAGTGAGGTGCATGTAACCACATATGAACTTTTGGGGTTGCCTCATATGTGCTAACAATGTGTGAATGGTTGAAGTGTGCATGCGTTGAGGTAGGTTAACAATTCCTTTGATATTATCTAGGTTGATTTGCATTCCTTTGTGTGAGATATTGTGACCTAACAATTTTCTAAATGGATAAAGAAGTGAAAACTTGCTTGAGTTGAGGGAGACAACACAATTGAAACAACACTTTAACATTTGGCTCATCTAATTATGATCATGCAAAAACCCATATATGACCTAGTCATTAAGATAAATCCCGAGGAATTGGTGGATAAAGTCTTTGAGGATGTTTAGAATGACTGAACTAAAAATAGTTGGTGCATTGGTCAAACCAAAGGACATGAAAATGTAGAAGTGAGATCCCCATTTATTAACAAAGGTGTTTTTTGGTTGGTCTTATTTGTTTATTTTGACTTTATGGTATATGTTGAAGCCACCTATGAAATATTTAAAACTCTTTTTCCTAAACACATATTAGGATGTCATTGGTAAATGGGATTTGAAAAGGATCAAATATATTCACCTTGTTTAGTGTGCATAAATATGTGTATAAATCAAGGTAATTATATTTTCATTGCATGAGGAAAACAAGGTTGTCGTAAGCACTTTCATAGATGGGGAAAATGTAATTCATGTTTAAATTTGGCTTTTACCTCATTTTGTAAATGGTATAGAATTTAGTGTGGATGTTAATGAACTGGTTTGCTATTGTCTTGGACCCATAAGTTCATAAGGATAATATCTTTAGGTATACCCTTCAAATATTTATTGCTTCATGCAAACACATCTATATAGTGAGTAATTAGTTATTTGTTTTATACACTACTTATTAAATATAATAATCATTAATGCATAGATTATAGTTTTTACCTAGTTCTAGCTCTTGTGATTAGAAATTGTCATCTCATGGTCATAGGAGGGATTGTAGATCATGTTGGTTGATATGTGTTTGTAAGAATTTGATGGGCTATTTGGATGTGTGCTATAAATAATATTATATATGTGGGTGAGAGAAGTGGTTTGGTTGAAGCATTGAAAACACTATGTTTCTTGCTAATATTGTGGACGTGAGACAATTTTTACAGTAATTATTCAACAAATGACGACAAAGTGAGGTTCATGTTCCCTATTTTGGAAATATTGTAAAGGGATTGATGAGTGTAAGTACTTTTGAATACCATTGAGGATAAGCATATTGTCGAAATGGAAGAAGAGATCCCTTGGATTAGAGAAGGTTTCTTTGCAAAGTTCATCTATAACTTCAATATATGACTTTAAGGCTTTAACGTGATTTGTTTATGATCTGTATACTACCATGGATATTCCATTGGAATATTTCATCACAATAGATGTTACAATATTTTGCAATATCTTATTATGCAATGTTTTGATTTAGATTTAGTTTTAATATTACTAGCTTAGCACACAAAATAATGAAATAAGTTGAAATTGAAATGAAAGAAGCTAAGAAAATAACACACCATCCACACAATGATCACTAGATGTACCCTTGGAAAACTCTATAGGGGAAAATAAAAAATACAAAGTGAGGTCTATGCCTTGCTCTTTTCTTCTCAATTAAGAAATGCAAATACAAAGAAAGTTCACTCACTATGGAGTTGCCATGGAAATTGTGGCCTTAATGTCTACTATAGGATCTTATACTTCCTTTGTTAAGCTTAAATATCCCTCTCCTATATTCTATACTCAACTATGGAACAATGAAAAATATAATAAGAATGGAACCCCTTCCTATCCTAGCGACCTAGTATTCAACATGGCATGATAGATATCTACGGTTAGGGTTAGGGTTTTTGCATGCCTCAACTCCTAATTATGGTTAGGGTTAGGGTTTTTGCATGCCTCAACTCATAATTATGGTTAGGGTTTTGGACCCTATGTATTCTTCTTGAAATTATACGCATGACTAGCTCCACATGTGTGAGTAATGGAAGCTAATGTGACATAGACTCAATATCATGGTGGTCAATAAGATAGGTCAACTTGCAGGATGCTTAACTTCTTCATATGAACTATGAATGAGATAATATTTACATTGTTGGAAAGCTCTTGATGTGTAAAACAAAATCAAAATATTGTGAACTTTGTTAACAAATTTTTGACCCAAAAAATGGTGAATTAAGGCTTCAAATAAGGTCTAGAAATTTCTGGACTCCAAATCACGAAAGTGGGACTTTCCCCCAAAATGGATTGGTACAAGTCAATAGATCGATTGTTTCCACCTAGAAAGTACCAAAATGGATGACAAATTATATAATGGTCCATTTTGGGTAATACCTCCCCATCTAGTGAGTATTTTGGTCCATAAAAGTTTTTTTCAAGGAGGTGAGGAAATATTTCCTCTACCTTCTCCCTAGAGTATCATTTGGTCTTGCTTAGAAGTTATCCTTTCAACCCATCCCGCTTTCATGCTACCCCCATCTGGTTGTTCTAGATGTCTTATACAAAATTGTATCTTTTGCTAACTCTACTCAAGATTTTAGTGCTAATTCCTCTATGGTAGCTATGATTTGCTCATTAGTTTCTTGCTCCAACATGGAAGGCTCAAAGAGTTTCATATTTTCCATATTCTCTACTAAGTAAATGCACATATATAGGGGTAGACTGAGTCTATAGGCATAATCACCTACATTCTACAAAACTTCAAAAGGACCATACCATAGAGCCTTGATATCATTACCATGAACCTGTAGCCTTTCTTTGTTTATATGTAACCTAAAATACCCCATATTTTGTCCCTGATTCATTGTTGTGTATATACATGATGAATGGTTAAAGTCGAATGGTGTAATTTGTAATTGAACATTGATTGTTAATAAAAGTACATCGAAGGTTGTAGAAGAGTAAGCAAAAAGAAGGGGGGATATGACTCCATAAGAGGGGAAAGACAGGGAGGGTTAGTAGGCTAAGGAAAGGACCTTAGCAAGGAAGCTAACCCAAAGTCTTGTAAAGATTATTTATATCCTTTATTTTTAGCTAATTATGGTTTACCATTTAATTAATCCTTTGGGGGAGGTGTAATTAGTGCATGAAGGATACATGGCCCCTTCATGCCATGTAATTAAATTTACCTTTACAATCAAGAAAATTATGGTCATGGGATTCAAATTGGAAGGTTCAGGGGGAGAGGGGAGTTTAAAGAGGACTCATGTTCAATTACCAAAGAGCCAAAGAGCCAAAGTCACCAGAAATGAGGAATTCACCCTAGAAATTGTCTTTTTTTTAGAAAATTGGGGAAATTACCCTAGAGTGAACTGTTGTGTATACTAAATTTGAAGTGTGAAAGATACAACCATAAATTTATAGAGAATTGTGGATGTATGGAATTATATTGGTTGTAATTGAGGAAATTTTTCTATAGCTGATGATTCCATGGAATCCTAATAATGATATTTCCTAGCCAACATGTGTTGGATCCATGGAGGGAAGTAGGATATCTCGAGGGATTTTTCAGAAAAGAAGGGGATCCTGTTCCTTATGTTGTGCAGGTTGAGGGGGAAGAGGGGTATGGATTGGGAATTATTGTAGGTGTAATTAATGACTATGTACCTGAGAATTGGGACGTGGGAAGGGAAATTAGAGCTATCCATAGGAAGAGTGCACCCTTGTGGATTCATATCCTCAGCTTGAGAGTGGCCTCTTTTTCATAAATGACTATTGTGACAAGGAGACTATGGTTGAGTGGAACATCCTTCTTGTGCAACCAGTTGGTGGACAATTTCTAGACATATAAGTATTATGTATTTTATTATTGACGTGTAGAAGTTTAATTTTGTTGTTGTTGTTGCATATGAGAAATGTCTACTTATATTATTGAAGCTAAAATATTGTGTTGAGGACTCAACACACACCCCAAATCCATTGGCGTGGGGCCTCTCCTAATTGTTTTCAAAATAAATCTTTTGATTTCTTTGTCCATTAACTATGTTCTCTTGGTTTTCAATCACTGAGCGTTTGTTGTTTGAATGGGATATTCTTGCTCGAATGCCTGCTATCTTTTTCCACCTCATGTTGTTGTCATGATTGAGTATGGTGGTAGTCTTGTTGAGTTTGTTTGTGTCACAGAGTGGTCCTTGTTGCATGTGTCACATTTGCATGTGTTTTTGTGCCTCTTGGTTCTTTGAATAACCATGATCCATGAAAGTGCCATATATTGTCACTTGGATTGATTGTTGCATCTACGAGGCATAATTTGGCTTTGAATTATTTTTCACAAAAAATTGGCACTTCCACCAAGTACTCAACACTGAGTTCTCTAGACATTAGTTGGCTATTTTCATAGGATAAAATATCTTAATTGTTGATGAATAATCCCATTTTCAATTGAAATCATGAAATGTTGTACAACACATATGTCAGAAGAGTTGACCAAACTAAATTTGGGTTAAGCAACAACAAGAACGAGGCCTAAACTTCTATTATAAAATTATTTTGCACATAATTGTAGGTACTAGCTAAAGTGAAATTTTCACCTTCAGAATATGCCTACTAGAGGTTTTGCAAGATTATGGATCCAATACAACCAACATAATCTGAATCCAAGCTCCAAGAGTAGAATAACATGCATCGAGGATTTCATGTCAAATGTACCTCGTTTCTTATAAAATCTATTGAAATGATCTAGAATATGATTGTATGAACATTCATTGAAAATCCTTGCTTATTCTTTCTAAACTACAAAGAATGAAATCTCAATCGGACATCGTATGGGAAAATTACAGCTAGAGAAAAGATCAGTAACCTTGAAATAATATCTTACAATCATCACCCCACAATGTGAAGAGTTGAAATTAAGGAAGAAGAAGCGCATTAAGCAGTTTCCAGAAGTGAAAGCACAACTTCAAAAAATATCTAGAGAAATTTCAAGGTATTCGCAACGAAGTGATGTTGTAATTGAATCAATCAATGGGGAAGAATATGATATGTCACTTAGAAATTTAGATGAATATCATGCACATCTTCAAGCACTCCAGAAAGAGAAGGGTGACTGCCTTCACAAGGCACTGAAGTTTGTAAATGAGGTGCATGGACTTTCTGTGGTACTTGGTATGGATTTATGGAAGTCTGTCGGTGAAGTACATCCAATTTTTCTTGAGTCATCTCCTGGACAAATAAAAAAAACCATTAACAATAAGACACATGAAGGATTATTGTGGACAATTCAAACATTGAAAGATGAAAAGATACTTCAAATTCAAAAACATTGCAAGATGTTGGAACAAACTTGGTTGAACTATCGAACCTAATGGATACTTTAATGGAAGAAAGAGAATGATATAGAAATGTTGTGTGTAATCTTGGAGAATTAGATAAACAAGTTACATGCGTAGGTGCTATTGCACTTGATATCATTGAGCAAGTGGAGGTAGAAGTTGAAAGATTGAATTTGCTGAAGGAAATGAAAATGAAAGAATTGGTGTTGAAAAAAAGGATAGAGTTGGAGGAAATATGCAGACAAGCACATATGGGACTAAATTATAGCATGGAATGTTCAAAAGGGATCCAAACTGATGAATGGGTGTAATAATTAGTAACTACAATGGAATTCAATAATTTATGAAGGTTAGCAAACTTTAGTAAATAAATGCAGATGTAAAACTTGAATAAGACAAAATGAAGATGAGAAATACAAATGGATTAATGGAAAAAAAAAGGAAAGAAGGCCGACGAATGGGAAATTGTAATTTACTTGACCACCTATAGGCTGGCCATGCTACTTCAAAATGCACTACAAAATTGATTTCAAATTCTAATAACAATGAATTAATAAAGAGGCATGAAAAACTCAGTAGATATCCTTTCTCACTGCGTTACATAGGAGAATCATATGGAGTTTATCATCTCAACTCTATGCTCAGAGGAGGATAATACATCATCTTCATCTTTGTCTCATAATGATGCACCCAGCTCATGGGAATTCACACGTTCACCTTATGCTCAACAACATGCACATCCAACTCAACAGATCTCCTTTCTCATTGTGTTACACAGGAGAATCATCTGGAGTTCTTCTCAACTCTTTGTAAGGAGGAGGCCATCTCTATGTTCCAGCTCTGTCTCAGATAGGAACTACACACCCATCTCAGGGGCTCTCTCTCAAGTTTGTGTCATGGAGGATGTCTCATGCAACTGTAATCATCAACATATGGCGGGTGGAAATAAATACAACGGGACATGAGATCCTTTCAAAATGTTTCTCGAGGAAGCCCTCGAGTGACAGAGGAACAAGATGATGGAAAAATTTACACAAATCCTTTGACGACTACTGGCAAGAGACACATCCAACTAAAGCGGAGGTGCCACCCCCTTTCATGGTATAGATCAATTTTGATATTCCTATATTTGAAGGTCAAATATATGCAGATGCAGTAGATAAATGGTTAAACCTTCTAGAAGGGTATTTTTTTATGCACAAATTTCCCGATATAAAAAATATTACATTTGTGCTCCTCAAGGCCGTCCCCCATGTCAAAGATTGGTGGGAGACTTTCTGTGAGCATAAATTTGCATGGATAACTTTGCACAAATCCTTCGATGACTGTTGACAAGCGACGCATCCACCTCATGCGGAGGTTCCACCCCCTTCAAGGTATAGATCAATTTTATATTCCTATATTTGAGGGTCAAATAGATATGGATGTCGTAGATAAATGATTAAACCTTCTAGAAGGGTATTTTTCTGTCCACAAATTTTCTTGGGTTTCCTTCATTGATGATATTAAGGAACAATACTACCATGTTGGAAGTTATAACAACTTGTATACAAGATGGACCACACTGCGGTAGGAAAGAGACCAAACAGTGCCAGAGTTCACCAATGTCTTCCATACCTTGCGCACCAAGATGGGTATCAAATATTCCAAGTGACATCTGGTGCTCGAGTATCGCGGTGGTCTACATAGATACATCCATACAAAAATGGATTTTTTTGACATCTCATCCTTGGGCACGACCTATCGATATGCCGTCAAAATTGAGCAGAAGATGAAACAAAAGATGCGAGAGTCTAGGTCTGGGAACCTCTCACAGCAGAAGTAGGGCAAGGGCAGTCCCAACCCATAGAATAAAGGACATAGAAAACATGGGAAATCTCGGGACAACCAGTCCAAGTCGCAAGAAAAGAAGGACAATGGAAAGATGAAGAAAGATACTGGGAAGTTGTGCGACTTCCATAAGAGCCCCTAGCATAACATTGTTGATTGTTCCTCAAAGAAGTCATTGGTGGATGAGGTGAAATCCTTTGAATCAAATGTGGGTTCTAACTCTGAGTCAGAAACATAAAAGGGGAGATAGATCATTGATGCGGAACCTAGTTCCACCATTGCTACCACCAAGATATAGCTTGGTGAACCTGATGAGCCAGAGGAAGGCGAGTGCCTCTTTCATTCACATATGTGGGTGCAAGTCACTCCGTTGCACTTCATTGTTGATAGCGGTAGCCAAAAGAACCTCATCTTAGTAGAGGTTTTCAAGCGGCTAGCCCTGCAGACAATGCCACACTCACATCCCTACACCGTCATATGGTTCCACCAAGGAAGCGATCTTTGCATCAGCCAACAATGTCGCATGTCATATGACATCAAGCCATTCAAAGATGAGGTATTGTGTGATTTTTATACCCTTGAAGTTTGTGATGTTATTTTGGGCCAACCTTATTTATAGAAAAGTCATGCTATATATGAGTCTAGGCCTCACAGTGTTATTATTACTTTGAACAAGAAATTGTACATGATACTCGAGGTAGTCCCACCTAGTGTTATTTACTTGATCTCTGTCGAGCAATGTAAGAAGGTCATTTATCATATCGAGAAGTTTGTCTTCTTCATGATTTTCTCTCAGCGTGAGCGAAAGGCTACAACCACATCCATGGTCTTCATGACCGACCTCTCCACGCAGTAGAAGCAAGTGGACAAGGTCGTGGCAGAATACAAAGACATATTCTCATCACCTAATAGGGTACCTTTTCATTGTCAGGTCAAGCATCCCATCGATATGACCCCCGACACACCGCTACCCAATGGGCCAGTCTATCTCCTCTCTTTGTCCAAGAACTGCTCCACAAGGGGCACATTCGACCCAACTCACCACCTTGTGGAAGCCCAATCGTGCTGGTGCAAAAGAAAGACGAGACCTGGTGACTCTGCATTGATTACCAGACCCTAAATAAAATAACAGTCAGGAACTGGTACTCGATTCCATGAATCAACGATATCCTTGATCAACTCAAGGGGGAAATATACTTTAGTAATATTGATCTGAAGTCTGGCTACCATCATTTCCTAATAGAGAAAACAAATGTATGGAAGACTTCCTTCAAGTCAAAATAAGGTCTTTTTGAATGGTTGGTCATGCCCTTTGGTTTGAAAAATACCCCAACAAATTTCATGAGGATGATGGACGATATCTTGCGGCCTTTCACTAGTTATTTTGTAGTGGTATATCTGGATGAGATCCTCAGATGCAACAAGACTTGGGGGGAACAATTGCATCATATTCAACAGGTTCTGCACACTCTACGACATCACAAGCTATATGCCAACTTGGAAAAATGCTCCTTTGGCATGGACAAGGTCCAATGCCTAGGCTACATTGTTGATGCGCATGGTGTGCATGTGGATCCAGTGAAGACCCAAGTCATACATGGATGGCCATCCCCAACCAATGCTCATTGAGCTTCGAATCTTCTTATGCCTTGGAAATTTCTATCACAGGTTCATGTTGGGATTCTCCCATATTTCATGGGCCCTAAACCAAGTAAACAAGGGTGGTGGTAAGGAAAAAATTGTTTGGGCCTGTCCCAAAAACAAGCGTTCAATGATATGAAGCAATGCTTGTGCTCAACCCCAATGCTTTCATTACCTGACTTGCAACAACCCTTTGAGATCGAGACATATGCTTCAGAATATGTCGTGGGTGCAGTCCTCACTCAACACAGCTACCCCGCGGCCTATCATAGTGAGAAACTATCAGATGTCATCCGTAAGTACCCCACTTACGAAAAATAAATGTACTCCATTGTGCAAGCCTACCACGAGTGGAGGCATTACATTCTCGGGAAGGAGACAATCATCCACACTGATCATAAGCTGATGCAGTTCATACAGAGACAAGGGAAATTTCAGAATGACCGCCATCATAAGTGGTCCACATATTTACAGTAGTTCCACCTCAACATCAAGTATAAAATAGGAAGTACCAATCGAGTCATTGATTGCCTCAACCAACCTCCAGTCATGACACTCGCCATGATGCTAGACTCTTACGACCATGAGACCTCCGAATGTCCCCACCTCTATGAGATAGATCCTGACTTCACCAATACCTACCAAATGTTGGGAGGAAACACAACTGTCACGAATTTCCATATTCAGGATGGGTTGCTATTTCATATGGGACATCTCTTTGTTCCATCAAGAGAGTGAGTGAATCTTATTTGGGATTCCCACTACAGTAAGGTGGCATGAAACTTCATCGTTGAAACAATAGTGGCAGTGTTGCACTGAAATTTCTACTGGCTGAAGCTTCGACAGGATGCCGACACGTATATCATGTCCTGGACTGCCTGTGCTATTGCCAAACTGACCATTAAGAAACAAGGCCTGCACACTCCTCTTCCTACTCCTAACATGCCCTAGGAATCCATCTCAATGGACTACATGTTGGGCCTTTTGTCCACCAAGTGGGGAAATGACTATGTTTTTGTGGTTGTGGATCAATTTTCCAAGATGGCGATTTTGGCCATCTGTAAGAAGAGCATCACAATGGAGGCCAATGCCAAGATCTTCTTTGAAAGAGTGTGGGTACACTTTGGGATCCCAAAAACCATTATCTGATATTGGGAAAACTGGTTCCTCAACACATTCTTGTCGAGCCTCTGGTCACTACTGGACACTAATCTCACCAAATCCACTACCTTCCACCCCTAGACGGATGGACAATCCAAGGTCGTCAACCAAATGATCATGCACGTCCTGCGCATGTACAATTACAAGAACCTCCACACATGGGATGAGAGTCTTCCCTATGTTCAACACAACTACAACATATCCATGCATATCTCAACCGACCGCTACCCCTTTCAGGTGGGGTTGGGATTTCAAGCATTGGGTCCCATGTATGTTGCACTACTCCTTGCAGCCACCCAGGAAGACTCGTTGCATGCTCCAATAGAATATGACAAAGTAACTTGGTTCATTGAGTGGATCCAACACATCCACCAACAGGTTCAAGATATTTTACATAAGTCCAATGCCAAGTACAAACAACACCATGATCAACACTGGGTGCCACACTAGTTTCAGGTGGGAGACAAATTTTGGTTGCACTTACAGAAAGAATGACTTATAGGCCCTCATCGAAATCTTTGTCCACTCTATCACGGGCCTTACAATATCACCAAGGATGTGTGTGACAATTATTTTTAGCTCAACATTCCCCCCATCCTTGGCTTGCACCCAGTGTTTAATGTGGACCACCTTCAACCTTATTTTCCACCATTAGTGGACACCTCGAAGATAGTAGAACAATTGAAACCAACAAATCTCAACCCTGACTACATGGAACATGCATCCAATTGAAACCAACAAATCTCAACAATTGAAACCAACAAATCATATCATGGACACACATGTCAAGGGAACTCACCAGTAGAGGATCCATCTTTATCAGGTTGTCAAGGCATGGCAACTCCTACACCAAGTCAAGTGGCTCACCCAAGGCCAAATTCAACATAAATTTCCTCATCTGATGGGGGAAATAAATGCAATGGATACCATTGCTTCCTAAGGGGGGAGGATTTATTCAGGAGGATCTCAGTGGTTTGTTGAAATTACTAATACAACTGAGAGGGGGGGGTGAATCAGTTGTCTTTAAGCTTAAACAATTTTAAGTTTGTTAAAACATTCTTAATCTTTCTTCAAGTGATCATCAACATTATACAATATATGGACAGTAAAAGTAAAAAGCATCAATCACACATAAGGTATACACATAGACAAATTTTCACGAGGAAACCCATAAAAGGAGAAAACCTCTTCTTCTTCGAAATGATAGGCAGTCTTTTAAGTTCTGTACATCATCTTTAATTGAGAACCAACTCAATGTGAGGCTGCTACCTCTGTTTTACAAGCTGCAAATTGTTTGAGAGAACCAACTCTTTGGTTTCTATAGCACCCACTAGAAGGAAGCACCAACTCCCTATATGTTCCAGCACCAACTGGATGGAAGCACCAACTTCCGGTTACACAGGCTCCAACCTGTATAACAGAGAACACTTGTTATCCCTTGCACCACCCTACCACCTTGGTTTCTCTGGCTGCAACCAGATGGAAGCTACAAATTCCTGTGTTCAAGCTCCCACTTGAACCTCTGAGGACAAAAGTCCTCCCGAGCACCTACCAACCTCCCTAAAATATGAATGAATAAACAATCAGTCAACTATGCAGATGAATCAATTCTTACCAATCTTTCTTTGTTCTGTAATTCTGGTCTTCTACAAACTCTTCTTCTGTTCTTCTCTTCCTCTGTCTGTTCAGTAGGTCTGCTCTACATCAACTCGTTCTATCATTCTGTTCTTCTTCAACTCGTTCTGTCATTCTGCTCTACTTCATGTTTTCTTCATCATCTGTTACACTTTTCTGAGCTTTATCTCACACTGCGCATCTTCTCAATCTCACACTGCGCATACTTTAGTATACCTTTCTTACAACATCATTTATTTTCATATAGAACAACCAACCAGACACAGTCTGTCTCATTTTCTTTTATACACCCCTCCACGACGGTTCCACTTCGCATTCTCTTCAGAAAATGAAAGACCACTATCCAAGCAACTGAAACGCCAACTGATTGGAAATCATGAGTCCATTTCACTAACAGATTTGTAACTGAAAAGTTAACTGTGAGAGAGAAAACAGTAACCCTTTGATCATATTCCCATTTATCTATGCCATTGGATGAACTTTATTAACATTGCCTTTAAATCGGGTTTCGACATTTCGGCAATCCTGTGTTGAGTGTCTCGACACTTCATTTTGCGATTTCCAAAGTCGTGATGCAAGACTTTTCTGCACTAGCTCCTTCCCCAATAGGACTATGGTCATAACCAAGCGCCTATGCAAAAAAGTACTTTCGCGATTTCTCATTTCGTGATTTTTGACACTATGCTCCGTTGACCCCAAGTCAGCGAAATTTTGATCACTTGCCACATGTCCTGTGATTCCATGGTCCAGATCCGATCTTGATTCAACGACTACGATTGAATCAAAATTTCGCGATTTCGGCATTCTTGTCGCATTGGGTTCTTTGCCTCCCCATGTCGCGATTCACGAGACTCCGATATGGAGTTATTTCAACGGTCCAGATCTGATCTCTATTCAACGGCTGCGATTAAATCACAATTTCACTTATCGCGAAATCGACATTCTTGTTGCATTGTTTACTTGCCACTCCATGTAGCGATCCCCGAAACTCCGATATGGATTTAGATCAACGGTCCAGATCTGAGCTTGATTCAACGGCTGCGATTGAATCACAATTTTGCATATCGCGAAATCAACATTCTTGTTGCATTGTTTCTTTGGCATCTCCAACACGCGATCCTCGAAAATCCGACATGGAGTTAGATCAACGGTCCAGATTCAACCTTGATCTGACAGCTCAGATTACATCGTGATTTCGCATATCACAATATCGGGATTCCTGATGTTAATTAACTTTGACATCTCCAACATGCGATCCTCGAAACTTCGACATGGAGTTAGATCAACGGTCCAGATTCAACCTTGATCTGACGGCTCAGATTACATCACGATTTCGCATATCGCGATATCGGGATTCCTGATGTTAATTAACTTTGACATCTCCAACTCTCGATCCCCGAAACTCCGACATTGACTGGAATCAATGGTCCAGATCAAAGTCCTGACCTTCAACTTGTGCATATCCTTTACAGACCAATCTGGCTTTATTTCTAACAACTTGTCCTTTTTCATTCATTTTATTCTTGAACACCCATTTGGAACCTATTACATTCTTATATTCAGGTCTAGGAACCAGCTCCCAAGTATTGTTCTTCTCAATCTGATCAAGTTCTTCATTCATTGCTCTAATCCAATTATCTTCCTGGCTAGCTTCCTCAAAATTTTTAGGTTCAGTCATAGATAAGAAGACAACATGAGATTTTTTTGAGTCTTTAATCAATTTCCTTCTTGTCTGAACTCCTTCATTTATATCCCCAATTATCTGATTTTTAGGATGATTCTTTCTAATAATTCTGAGAGGTGATTTTGCTTCTTTCTGCTTATTTGTGTCAGTTTGAATATTTGTATCTTCATCTGATCCAGACTCTTCTCTTTCTGATCCTTGGACCTGTTCATCTTCATCTTCAATTGCATCTTCTGTTCTTGATTCATCACTGCTTACATTTCTGACTGAGATTTCTTCATCAACTTTTATATCTATACAATCAACTAGTTTGTGCAGTCTCTTATTGTAGAATCTGTACCCTTTACTATTTGTAGCATAACCCAAGAAGATACCTTCATCATCCATGTCATCATATTTGCCAATATTTTCATCATTGTTCTTGATATAACATGTACTCCCGAAAACTTTAAAATACTTGATTGAAGCAGGTCTTCCA
>SNQJ01S0074818.1:45229-69507 GCA_010110895.2 Picea sitchensis | reverse complement strand
CTCTGGATGCACTACTGTTTTCATAAGAATATACAACAACTGGTCTCTATAAAGTAGACTAAGATTTTTCAGTGAAAGAAAAGTGAAAAATCGATTGATAGCTCAAAATACTGATTCAGCCCCCCCTCTCAGTATTTTTCAACATTCACTAACAGATTTGTAACTGAAAAGTTAACTGTGAGAGAGAAAACAGTAACCCTTTGATCATATTCCCATTTATCTACGCCATTGGATGAACTTTATTAACATTGCCTTTAAATCAGGTTTCGACATTTGGACAATCCTGTGCTGAGTGTCTCGACACTTCATTTCGCAATTTCCGAAGTCCCGATGCAGGACTTTTCTGCACTAGCTCCTTCCCCAATAGGACTATGGTCATAACCAAGCGCCTATGCAAAAAAGTGCTTTCGTGATTTCTCATTTCGTGATTTTCGACACTATGCTCCATTGACCCCAAGTCAGCGAAATTTTGATCACTTGCCACATGTCCCGTGATTCCATTGTCCAGATCCGATCTTGATTCAATGGCTACGATTGAATCACAATTTCGCGATTTCGGCATTCTTGTCACATTGGGTTCTTTGCCTCTCCATGTCGCGATTCGTGAGACTCCGATATGGAGTTATTTCAACGGTTCAGATCTGATCTCTATTCAACGGCTGCGATTAAATCACAATTTCACTTATCGCGAAATCAACATTCTTGTTGCATTGTTTACTTGCCACTCCATGTAGCGATCCCCAAAACTCCGATATGGAGTTAGATCAACGGTCCAGATCTGATCTTGATTCAACGGATCCGATTGAATCGCAATTTCTCATATCGCGAAATAGACATTCTTGTTGCATTGTTTCTTTGGCATCTCCAACATGCGATCNCATGGAGTTAGATCAACGGTCCAGATTCAACCTTGATCTGACAGCTCAGATTACATCATGATTTTGCATATCACGATATCGGGATTCCTGATGTTAATTAACTTTGACATCTCCAACACGCGATCCTCGAAACTCCGACATGGAGTTAGATCAACGGTCTAGATTCAACCTTGATCTGATGGCTCAGATTACATCACGATTTCGCATATCACGATATCGGGATTCCTGATGTTAATTAACTTTGACATCTCCAACTCTCGATCCCCGAAACTTTGACATTCACTGGAATCAACGGTCCAGATCAAACCTTGATATGATGGCTCATATTACATCGTGATTTTGCATATTGCGATTATGCTCGCTTCTCCTTGCACTTTAAAGACCGTGCAGGTTCTCCTCGATCCAATGGTGGTCAGACCCTGCGCTCAGATCTAGCGCCTGAGATCTATACTCCTCTTCAACGCGCTCTTCTTGTCTATATTCAGATCTGACGACCCTCATTCTGTCAGGAATTTTGGATGGGATCCAACGATCACAAATGCTTCACATGATTCGATCAATGTTTAATTGCCTTCGATCATTTGCCTTCGATCATTCGATCTTCCTGAACTTATCTTCTGTTTTCCTGTCGATTACAAACTCCCTGTACTCATGCCATCTTTACTGTTGTACTTGCCATCAATGACAAGCATTCACTGTCTGTTAAATATTTTCCAACATGGCCACCCACCTTTTCCAACTGGCTCAAAACAATATTTTGGCAACTTTCTATTTTTAGCAGTTTTTTGGGTCCTAAACTTCCAGGGCCATTTTGACGACCTAAACGATTTTTATTTATTTATTTATTTTTTTTATTAATTTTTTTTTCCACGATTGAACACCTCAATGATACTAAAAGGCTCTAATTTATCTCTCTAAATCAATCTCCTCATCAAGACCTTTCCAACGAGCTATCATGTGCTCAAAACTGAGACCATATGCAAAAGTTACGATCCCGGGAAGTTGATGTACTAACTTATCCCAACGGGGCCCATGTCACTTTTGGTGCTTCATCTCCTAGGGTTAGGTTTTTGGATGTCTATGGTTTTTGAATTCATGTTTATAGTAAAAAATCCTTCAGATCCTCATTGTATTCATCTTCTTGAGAATGAGCGTAGCCGTCACATCTCTTCTCATAGATAAGCTGCCACCATTCTAGCAAGCTTATTTCCAGTCTGCATTTTATAGTTTCAACATATTTATTATTTAATAGAAGTCAATTTTTACTGTATCTCTATTATTATTCACTGTGTCTCTGTGTTAATATTATAAATTTGTTTTTTTATTTCGATCCGCTCATAAATCCATATCAAAAAATTATATTAGTTGTTCACCATGAATATCAAGACAATAATGAATATGTTGCAGTCTACGAAAACTCTCCTATTGAGGAAATCAAGTGATTTCTAGATTTTGAAGATTTCTATACCTTCTACACAAATCTATTTGATAATGTCCACTTATAAGAGAATCCAATGGCTTATCATACAATAAAACCTTTACTTTTTTGTTTTGAGAATAAAATGTTGAGTGATGAAGGAGAGTAAGAAGAGTTCCAAACTTTAATTGATCAAAGATCCATTGATAATAATAATCCATCCAAGGTGTTCAATCTTAAAAATTCCTTGCAATCATAATTTCTGGAACATAATGAAACTAAAGTTGATCATGATAACCCTATTTTTGATGATTATGTTTCTGTTTTAGAAATGAGTTTGAGCATCGATGTATCATTCATCTATCCTATACAATTTGGAACTACTAATCTCTATGCACAGACGTCAATGGTATAATAACTTGAACATGAAGTACATAAAGAATTTTTAGATCCCCACAGGGGAACAACAACAAATAGAAAACCCCTCATCATAGAAGATAAAGGAAATGACCAATTGATCCAAGAAGCATTACTAGCTAGATTTTCTTCAGAATCACAAATTGATCTTGAAGAGTAGGTACTAAACTTACCCTTGGATTATGTTTCAATACTCTAGCATTTCCCAAATGACTTTGATTACATTATTGGATATTTCTTGGATTTATCTTTTGTTTGACATTTTTTTCAAACTAGTAAGTATCTAATGCTTGTTGTTTTTGGCCCATTTTATAATGTTTTAATTCTTTCCATTAAACATTATGTGTTACCTCAACTGTATGCATCGACACAATGCCAAAATACTCATGTAGAGATCGAGGTAATGAAATGGTTACATTGGATTTATTACTTCACATAGTCTTTATTGAGCCAATGTAGGTTAGGATAGGAATAGGAGTAACATATATTTTATTTTTATTCCTTCTTTTAGAATAAGATTTTGGTTTATTTTGAAAAAAGCCACCAAATGTTTATTAGGTTTTTGTTTTGTTTCAGGATAACTTACTTTACTTCTAGTTTCTTTTACATAGGAATTTTCTTCTTTTGATTAACGTCTTTTGGTTTGTTTTTAACTTTAATCTTAGATTGACTTTGGTCTACCTTTGGTTTCATAAGTGAGTCATATGCATAAGTCTTTTGAAAGGATTTAAAGGTAATTTCCTTGCTTTGATGCCATTCACCTTAACATTGACAACTAGATATTAGTAGGCTAGAGATCAAAATTATGAACCTTTGAATAAGTATATGTTGTAGACAAATACATTAATGGGAAAGTTAGAACATGATATTCATGAGATTCCAAATGAAGATTGTGTTCTGTAGCACCAAATGGCTTACATTTCAAATTTTGGGTATATGAATAAAGGAGAAGACTTATAGTATTGATTATTTAATCCTTCTTCACATACTTAGAGGAAGTAGATTTTAATTTCATAGATTCAATTTTAGAATATTTAGACACTCAGGAGTTAGTTAAGTACAACTTGGTCTAATATGTCTCTAGGTAAAAGTATGTTTCTTTCATAGGCATTAGTATGCATTTGTAGCTATCCATGATATGCTCTAGATATAGAGTGATCCAACGACTCATATTCTTCTCAATCTTAACCACTATATTGATATATGGCTTAGTACCATATTGGTTCATGAAATCTATTTAAAGAGCATGGATGGTCATTTGATGATGATCGATTGTGAGGAAATATCTCGTAAAATATTTTTCTTTTGCATTAATATATTGCCTCAAGTCGCTGCCTGGGGTCGTGGACTGTTTTCCTCTTTGAGGGTTTTAACTATGTAAAAAAATCAGTGTGTTGATCTTTATTATAGTTGTGCGAGTGCTTACGTAAGTTTTTCATCATTTGTGGGAATACCATGTTTTGTCAAACATGGTATCAAATCCCGTTTGAAGACCCACTCCTAATGTTGATCGAAATCTTAAACCCATGTTGCTTCATTTTTGGTTTTGATATTTCCATGCATTTATGAGATGCTAGAACTATTCCATTGCATATGGAGCATTGATTTCAATTGTAAACGCTTTTTGTTTCACTAATTTTTTTTTGTTTTCCCAAGATATGACTATTTTTGTAAGATCCAGAGGGATAAACTCAGAATACACCATTTTTTTTTACAGATTTAATAGTTTAGTTTTCTATTTTTATTCTTGGTTTGCTACGCTTTCATTCTTTGTATTCTCTTTGTTGTATGCTTTGTGCAATCTTGGAAAAATAGAAAAAGAGCGGAAAATGTTTTCTTTTCTGCATATGATCTTTGGTCTGCGCTTTATGTGAGCTTGGAAAGTCATGAAAATGGGGAAAACTTGCATTTCTTGGATAAGTTAACCAAGATATAACACCAATAATGTTGAGACTCAGATTTAAAAAAAAAAAAAGTTGTTTGTTTTTTGTGTGTGATTGTGTTAAACTTTTTTTGGGAAAAAACAAGGGTCCTGGGAGTAAAAGCACACTTTGAGACAAAGAGTAAAATAATCTCCACTCCATTAAATTTGTTATATATTTTGCACTATCTCACTTGGTTAAAAGTCGTTTTATTTAATAAAAGGTCTTGAGTTCAAGTCTTTCTTTCTTTAAGTTATTTTTTGAAAAGTTCATGCAACTTTGAGTTATAACATAACTTTATGGTAAAATGTTTTTCACTTAAATTATAAAAGTGAATCACTCTACAGTAACTTTAATATTATTTTTAAGTTACTTTTTGCATGCAAATTTAATTTATAAAGCAACTTCATTGTAAAAGTGATTCTCACTTATTCTATAAAAGTGGTTCACTTCTTAAGTAACTTATTTGTAAAGTGAGCTTATATGAAAAGTTAGAGAAGGACATGATTTTTTTTTACTCAGAACCTCATTGTGAATCCATCACCACATGAGCCAACTTCTACTTGCCACATGGTGTTTTGGTTATCATTTATGCCTTTTTAAAATGAACATAAATTTCACATATAAAATCCATTTTCAGTGTCGTTTTTTTAAACAACTTATTTTTTTCGAGAGCTTTCCATCTAGATAGTCAGTTTCAACTTTTGAATCCATATTATTTTCAAATTTTAATACGGATTCTCCAAGTGATATTTTATTTACTAGTACCAACTACTACTTAGGGAAATCCCATATGAAGGATGTCCTAAGAAGTAAATAATTGTATTGGATTACATTTGGATAAGAACAAGTCCCCACTAATTCCAAAAATAAATCCAAATGTGATAATAAAAATGATGAAGCATGTGGACTCATGAGAATGTACATCTATCCTTATTTATTGTTTAACATTTAAGGAATTGATGACCCAGATGAAACATGGGCTAAGTTAGAAGTCATATTTGGTAAACATAATGTGATTCGAGCCCACCATACTGAAAATCAGTTAATGACTTTAATTACAAATGATTTATTTTTCATTGAAGATTATTTATCTAAGTTCAAAACACTTAATCTTTTACTTCAATATTACAAGATAGATTTGAAGGATTTCCAATGCATATATGTTATTGTTTCTAATCTTGATAGTGCATATTTTGTCTTTGTATCTACCTTTTGTGCCAACAAAGAAGCTCAAGGGGGTTCTTACCAAGCTCCCACTCTTGAGTCTTTTTGTGATTCTCTGATTAGAGAGAATAAGCTCTTGCAACTTGGAGTGATGAACACTACAGATACATCTAACAAAGCCTTAGTGGCCGAACATAAAGATAAATCCAAGCATCCAAACAAGTAACATCCTTGCAACAACAAGAAAAACAAGGGTCCCAAACCCTCTTAGCCATCTTCTACTCCCAATAGTGACAAAGGACCAAAAACAAGTAAGAATACTGACATACATTACAATTTTTATTTGTGATATGGTCATTTGGAGTCCAAATGTTTTAAAAATATGGAAACCTTAAAAGCAACAATGAAGAAGCACAACACCAATCTTGATTCTTCTTCTTCTTCTAACCCTTTTTCTCATGTACATGCACTTTATTCTTCTAGTTTCTCCTTCAATGCAATATCTACTTCTTATTTTGATGAGTCGCTTATTGATTCTCAAGCATCTTATCACATGGCTAAGGATAAAGCCAATTTTTCTACTCTTAACGACTGTAACACCAAACAAATATTTGTTGGTGATGATAGATCTCTTAATGTTGTAGGGTTTGGAACAATTCAGGTAGATAATGGTCATTTCAATGATGTATTATGTGTTCCAAGTCTTTCTTGCAACCTTATATCAATATATCAAATCACTCATTCAGGTGAAGGTAAAACCGTAGAGTTTTCACCTCACCAAGTTGTAATAAAGGATTTAAAATATCCTAAGCATGTATAGCAATTGAAATTGTTGATGATATCCACTTTCATGTATTTGGTAGTGTAGCATGGGATCACATTCCTAATAAGAAAATGAAATAATTACAACCTAAAAGTGAGAAGTGCATTTTCAGTTGATATTTTGAATATTTCAAAGGTTATAAACTTCATTCCAATGAGACAATTATTAGAAGAGATGTTAAATTTGATGAAACTCTCTTGACCTACAAGCCTAATTCGAAATTTGTGCCATATTTTTCCTATGATCCCTCTTCGACATTTGTGTCATCTTCAGATGATGATAATGAGGATGACACCCCCCCCTGCTTATCTTCATCCATATGAGTGTTGGATTACTGAGAGGGGGGGTGGGGTGGGGTGAATCAATAATAGAGTAATTAAATCCTTTTTAACCACAAATGAAAGTGTTATATCAATGGATCATTATCATCCAATAGTTGTAGAGTAAATAAACAATGAACAAATGAACAATCATACACATACACAGTACACCAATGTTTTTACGTGGAAACACAAAGAGGGAGAAAACCACAAAATGATTTTTCTTATATGTCTTTAATAATTAAATTCATTGGAATCACCAAATTCCTTTGTTTTCCAGCTGCAACTGGAAGGAGGCTCCAAGCCACTAGTTTCTCAGGCTACAACTTGAAGGAAGCTCCAACTCCCCAATTCTCTAACTACAACCAGAAGGAGGCTACAACCCCCTAGTTTCTCAGGTTACAACCTGAGGGAAGATCCAACTCCCCAATTCTCTGGTTACAACCAGAAGGAGGATACAACCCCCTATGTTCTTTGGCTACACTTGGAAGGTGGATACAACCACTTTTCCTTGCCCCATCCAATTTCCTTGATGTAGAAGTAGAATGATGGAATGACTCTCACACTATCACTGTGAGATATACTGTTGTAAACCTGTACCAATCAATCTGTAATCAACCTGTAAAAACCTGTACAAATAAATTGTTCCAACATGTACCATACATCAACCTATACCTCAACCTATACCATACATCAACCTATACCTCAACCTGTACCATAAACAAATTCATCAACCATGCACCAAACCTGTACAAATAACCCATCCCAATAACCTCTCCAAACAACCTGTAATCAACCTGTACCATAAATAAGTGCATCAACCATGCACCAACCTGTACCTCAAATTGTACCATCAACAATTGCATCAACCATGCACCAAATATGTACCAATCATGCATAAAATATGCATAAACTACGACTCATCTAGATGTACCAACATCATCAACTATACACCTCATGTATGTGCCATCTCATAAACTACTTGTCTCAACCATATACCCAACATGTACCTCAACCAAAAGCCGTCATCAATTTCATCATCCAAATATAATTTGTAACTCTGTAACGGACCTGGTGTATATGATCACATACCTGCAAACCTTCCTTAACTTTAACAACAATATACTAGCATTTTCATCAAACTTTACTTTAGTCTTACATGACTAATTTTGGATTAGTAAAAAACCCTAAATTGCAATAATCATAACTATGTACCTGTAATGAATACAGATCTAAAAATGGCACACAATGTTCTTTAGTGTCTTTTATGCAATTCCTCCAGATTTCACTCCTTGGAACCTCTCAGAAAACGAGTTATAGCAAAAATGGCATACCTTGTTGAATTCTGGCTTATTCTAGAGAGAGAACTTGTAGAGCGTGACCCGCACAGAATATTTGTTATATGGATATGAAAATTGTACACAAAATACTACAGAATGTACTCTAACCAATACATTTGGTCTTACTTAATTTGGATCTTTTATGAATAAGTTATGACGTTTTTACCCGAAACACCTGTTTTAGACTAGTTTCAGGACTAGCCACAAACCCTATTTTCCACGGCGTGTAACTCCACAAATACAATGACCCACAAGCTGAAATTTGTATCACAAAAACTTGGATATTTTTCCTCAATGGTCTCCCAATTCAACAGTCTGAATCATTATAGAAAAAAAAGTTATTGCGAAAATGGTGAGATGACCGGTAAATAACATACCTTAGAAAGCATGATCAAAATAATTTATCCTCCCTTGGATTTCGACCTTCTTTACTTCACCTTCCCTCTGAAATTTGGTTTAGATATCCTTTGGTTACCATAGTCACCTATAGATATTCAATATGCTCAAGTGTAATTAAAATGAGAGATCCTTGCCTCTTATTTATACTTTCATGGAGCTTCCTCAAGGGGTTACCTTTTAAGCATCTTAACCCACTTTCCTTATTTTAGGGTTAACTCACTTCTAACCAATTGTCCACTTAGTAATTTCTCCATTAAATTTATTATTTAAATAATTTATTTTGTATTCACTTTCTCATCGCTTCACTTTATTATTTACCTTCTAAAATATCTTAAACCACTTTGACTACTTTGACCTTTTGGGGCTTCTAGATGACTCATGAGGGTTCTCCAACTTCACATGACCATAAATCTCTAAACGTGAGGAGTTATGTGACATTCCACATACCACTGAAAATGGCATGACACGTACTATCCATATAGACTATTATTACCTACAAATATATAGAAACTCATACTATTATCCATCAAACAAACTTGGGCTTGTTGCCCAAACCTTTCTCCAACTTCAGATGGCCATAACTCTCTAATTGTGATGAGTTATGTGACGTTCCACATACTACCAGAAATGAAATGATATGTACTATCCATATGGAATAGTATTACCTACAAATATATCAAAACTCATACCATTATACATCAAACAAACTTAGGTCCATTACCCAAACCTTTGTGCTACCGAAAGTTTCTACCAGACTTTCTTCAAGGGTTGATATTAATGACAACCAACCCAGATAATCAACACTCTCCCCCTTTGGCATTGATGGAAACACTCTAATGCAATAATGAAGTCATATCACTCATGCTCCCCCTGGACCCATGCCTCTGTGCTCTTTCTCTAAGCCTACATCTGATAAATGTTAGGACCCAGAAATTTCCCTTTTTCATCACATCTTTTTCCTATTCAACCTTATCATCTCTAAGATAATGCCTTCTATAATGCGTGCGAAGATCTTTTTTTCCCAAGGTATGAATCATTTATCTTGCTTTTATATTTTCATTTACTTAGCATGTTTGATTGGTAACGTTCACATGTTTTACCCATAAAATGATTCAACTAATGATCGAAATGAATAGAACAACCAAGTCTTAAGAATGGTCACTGCTGTTACACCAGCTATTACAACTATGCACCAATCTTGGAAGCTGTTACAGCTATGTGCCAATCTTGGAAGCTGTTACAGCTATGCGCCAATCCTGGAAGCTGTTACACGACTGCTGCAACAGGTGCCACCGATTTTGCTGTTACATGATTGCTGCAACAAATGCCACCAACTATGTTGTTATACAACTGCTGCAACAAATTCCACCGATCCTGAAAGATGCTACACCTATTGTTACATGTTTTAACTTACAAGATTAGTTCTAGATCTTGTATTAATGATATCATACGAACAGCTTGAGAATCGGGGATTCTCAAGGCTGTTTTGATTTTGTTTTAACTGAATGACTCTGACTTTAAACAACAGATCTTTTTTAATCAGGGGGATGGATTTTGATTGTGAGAAAGTGAAGTGAGGTAAAGCTTATTGTACACAACATTTTGGCAAATTAATAGAAGAGTGGATTGAATATCTTTAGCAGACTGTAACCTATTTCTTTGAGAGGATTCAGGGAGAAGGAAAGGGCCCACCTTCCTCATAGATTCCCCTCTGTTTTGAATTCCAGAATAGTTGTTTTAATGTGAATGGTTTATCTGTTAAACAATTCTAGAATACAATTGCTGTTACAGTCTAGTTCCTTCCCGTTAGATGTGCATAAATTTGTCTCATGAGAATTAAAATTCAATTGCTGAACACTGATGGAGAACTGCTTCCCCTTTTTCTGCATTAGATTAAAATCTTGTTTTCAAGTAAAAGAAAATAAAAGTGTGAATTACTTTCTTGCAATAAGTAGATTTCTTTCTGCAATTAGTAGAGAACTTCTTCCTATAAAAGAAAAATAGAAAGTTAGGTAATCCAGGATTCTTATACACTCATAGGTTTAGATTTCAAATTGTGATTTCAATTCTGTAGAACTCTAGCTGTGTCAACATAAGTGTGTTAGTAATAATTTTTGTTTCTTTTTCCATACTACAATTAGATTAGTGTTGCTTCCATAATCTATCATAGACTTTGCACAATTATATTGAAATAATAGACTTCCCTGGGTTGACAATTTATATTGAACACCTTAATTTTCTATTCATTTAGACAATTAAATTGCCCAACATTTTGGCGCCGTTGCCAGGGAAGATAATTATAGATTTTTTTAAGCACATTAGTTTTTTTTTAAGGAATGATTAGTCTGCATGAATCGAGGAATGCGATGACGTATTCCCCAAAATGATAACCCTACAGTTACCATAGGACGTGGAGGAAGAAATCGTACACTGAGAAGGAAAACATTTGTTGTTGAAATAATAGCCAGAGCAGATTCTTATTCAGGATATATTTTTCACCTTGCAAATCCTCCAATAAGACATAATCCTTCATCAGAACTACCCCTTCTTGAAACATTGTTTTCATCAAGGGCTGGCATTGAATCTGAAGTTGAAGCTGGAGATTTTTCATGAACAAATCAGCAAGAAACACTAGAGAACATTGAAGATCAAGGAAGTATAGTTTGAAACAGGGAAAATCCATAAGAAGCGGTTTATCGGATCAATGGTCGGATAGTCACTAAAGAAGAGTGGGATGCTTTTCATATTGAGTGGAGAGAAAGAGCACATATGGAAAATCAAGGGGATAATGAAGAAGAGTTCCACCAAGAGAACCCACAAAATAACGAAGATCAGGTAAATGATGAAAATACTATCTCTACCCTGGTTTTTCCTATTTCTGATGTTCCCACACGAGGGATGGCTCCTATGAAAAACATACCTCTCTCAGATCTGCCAAATTTTCATGGATTGTCTACTGAGGATCCAGATGAGTTTCTATTTGAATTTGACATTTTGTGTAGAAGCTATGACTACACTACCACTGCGCAAAAGCTTAAACTATTTCTAGCTACATTGAAGGGTAATGCGTTAAGATGGTTTATGAGCCTAGGAGGAGAGAACATTTCAACATGGGTACAGATGAGGAACCTTTTATTGAAGAAGTACCAAGACTACTTCCGAACAAGAGAACGAAGGGAGGAATTGTTCAAGATGTCTCAGAAGGAGGATGAGACCCTTGAAGATTTTGTGGAATGACTCCAGTATAATCTACAAAGGTCTGGACATCCGGATGTGAGTGAAGACATTTTGAAAACTATTCTGCTAAAAGGAGTTAGAGAAGATTGTTTAGATATACTGAATATGCTTGGCAACAAAGATATATCTAAGGAATCCTATGAGGACATTATAGACCTCTGTAAAAGATGTTCTCGAGTATTTACAAAGAATAGGTCAGCTACCAAGGATACCACTTTTTCAACGGTGTTGAGGCCGCCCTTGTTTTTTAGTGTGTCACAATTTTCATTTGATGCTTGAAATCTAAAGATGGTGTTCTTTTTCCCTCCGAGATATTGAGACCTCTGAAACTTTGTCACGCGATCAACGACAATTTTTCTACTCTCGAAACAAGTCCTACTTTTCGTAAGAATGTTCCCTCTTTTTTTTTCTACTTCGGAATCTCGCAGGTCGGATACCATAACTCATGAATTCACATGTCCCGAGTCACGAAACGATGAAGTTGTTTTAAATTTTCACTCAAGACAGTAACAAGGGTAAATTTTTTTAACTCATGATTAGACGTCGTCGGGGTTTCACGACTCAGCGTTCGCCAAACCCAAATTTTTATTTTTACAACCCCAAGAGCCGAGAACACAAGGTCCTTTCTGGATAACCCATGTCAAGGATTAAAGGCAAAAAAGCTAACCATGGTTAAAGTTGTTCTCGACATTTTGCCACTCGGCACTATCTTTTTCGAAAGTTACGGCGTCTAAGCCCCGACTCACAAAGTCACGATGTAATTATAACATGATTAATTAATCACTTAATCCAAGATTATCTTCCCCTTAGTTAAGCCTTGTTATCGTGATCTCGCGGTTTCGCAACTCGGCATATAAATCTCCCAGAAAATTATCTTCGAATTTTCGAGTTGCGATATGGCGAATAAAATGATTATAAAATTAATTATGCCCAAATCGCGATTACCTTTAATTAAACCAAAATCGGTCCTCGCGGTCTCGGGAGTTGGAGACTCAAAATGTTAAAAGAAAATCCATGATATAACGAATAGCGAGAAATTGATTAACGTTGGCGAGATTGGATTAATTAAGCTAAATCAAGACAAATCCCGCGTTTCGATGCCTGCACGATTTACGAGGGGGCCTTTTCTCTCCATACGCCAACTGACTTTTAAACCGCCAAAAAATTATCACATTAATGAGGAAATAGGGTAAATCTACGAATATAAGATCGGATTTTAAGGCAAAAATTTATTTCTAAATATGATTTGATAGGCTTGTTTTGAAAGGCACCGAGTTTTCAAATATATGTAAGGGCTTCGTTTCATTATGACAAATGCATTTTCATAAGCACGCAGAGCTCATCACTTCTGAGTAAACTAACTTCTGTCTGTATACGCAGTTCTATCGCAGAAGAGCTAAAACACAAGCTTCAGCCATGGCTCCGCGGAAAGCAGCAAAGGCGAATGTTGAGGTTGCAGGACAAGGCTCAGACAATGTCTCCGATACTTCGCCCTGAAGTATCAAATCGGTCCCTAACTGGTCATTTGTTTCAGACATTCTGCAATCAGAATTGGTGGATTATTCCAACGACTCCGACGACAACGAAAAATATGATATAAATACTAAGTACAAAATAGTCGTCCAATCCGGAATGCACAGAGTAGCATCCATGCCACGGTTGCTTCCATATTATGACATGGTCCGATGGGCGTTGGATCACGTGGACATACCGACCAGGACTATCATGGACGAGAAGAGAGTCACCATAGAGACTTTTAGGCCTGAGAATCTGCAAACCATGTATAAGATACCTACGACGTCTGACTACACATATGGCGCTGAGTTCTTGGAGGAATTCAAGGAGAAGGAGTGCACATAGTATGATAAAACCACGTCCAGTTTGATAAAGGATTAGGTTTCACGCACTGCGAAGTTTAGAGCTAATGACCACGACGTTTATTCAATCGCTTCGTTGGAACCGCAGTATAAGTATGTGGCCATGATGACATGCCGGTTATATGGGAGAGAGGACACATCACATTTTTTCCTTGCGTGGGTGCCTCTAATGTTTCGGGTTGCAGAAGGTTTCTCTTTTAATTGGGCAAAGATGCTTTCGGATAGCTTGGCCAATCGGGTCACAGAGTATCGGGAGCAGAAGGAAAATGGGAGGCCGTCCTCATTCTTCATGTCCGCATATATTATGGACGCAGTTTGTTCTATGAAACCATTTCCATTGATGAGCTAGGGTTGGACTTCGGCCGAAGACAAACCCACACATGTATATCATGAAAAATTATGGGAAAACAAAGCAGAAAATTTCGCGTATGAAATTTTTAACTGGGTGATGGTGCCCCTGCATATCGCCATTTTTGGTCACCCACCACCCTGTATCTTGGACAACATTGCGACAAATATGAGCAACATAGCGGACTGGTACGTGGAGGTAGATTTTTCCTACCTCAGAGTTTTCGGGGCTTCTGTTCCCCCGCATGCGCTGCCATTGTTCATTCCTGACAAGCTGGCTTGTCGCGAGGTCTCCCGGCAGACAGTAATTGGCGGTGTAAGTAAAGATCTCAAAGGGTACTCAAAGAAGGTATGGCCGTCGTTTCCCATTCGTTTGAATTCTTATTCTTTATTAGATTTTGGGCATGCCAAAGGCGAGGCTGCAGCCCTGGAAGACCTAAATTTGGTCTCCATCGAATACAAGAAACATGATCCACAGAGGGTCGTGAGCAATCATTTGGCTAATTGCGGGCTCAAAATATTTGAGCATGAGAATTCACCCTCGGATGACATTTTCCGAGGAGCGAGGTCATATGAAGAAATTCTAGCCTGGATTCAATCCTTGGCACCCGAGGATAGAGCCGAGGTATTGAAATTACAGGAACACCAACGTAGCTGTCTCGCCACTGTATTGCGAGGTGAGGGTCCAGGTATTTCGGAGACGAAACAGAAGGATGCCGAAGTTTCTAAAGATGCAACTCCTAACCAGGGAAAACACCAGGACGAGGAGGAACAAACGAAGAATCTAGAAGCAAAGGAAAAGACTCCAGACCCGCCAAAGAAACAGAATCCGAAGACCGAGATAAAGACCCTAGAACCGCCAAAGAAGCAGAACCTGGTCGATACCCCAGGAAAATCAACGAAACAGATCGGAGAACCCATCACATCTGTCACTCCCTTGCAGTCGACGCAGGGAAATATAGAAGAAGGATGGATATTCAATGAGACGCTGAGGCCCATAAGAGCAGAAGAACTCCCTCCGAATGAGTTTTTCTTTGATAAAAAGAGAAAGGCAGTAGTAAAAAGGGAATTCTACCAGGAAGGAGAGTCGACTGCCAAAAAGTATAAAGTTATGACCGATGGAAAAGATAAAAAGAATGAGCAATTCGCCACTGAAATCGCAGGGACGCTAGGAGCGTATGCCTCAGTGAATCAATTCTCGGTTGGACTTTTGAATAACCAACTTAAAAGAAAAAATCGCCTAATCAAGACTCTTGAAGCCAGATTGGCCTCAACCACGGAGAATGCTAAAGGACAGGTGAGCGTGGAAATAGAGCAGGCCAGATTGGCTGATAAAAAGGAAATAGAGGTGCTCAGAACTAAGCTTGAGCAAGCACAGTTGGTGGTCTAGGATGGTTGGGCGCAGGTGAGCCAGCAGAGGAATTTGATTGAACAGCTTCAGGCTCGGGTAGAGATCGCCGAGAATAGAATGATAGACATCAGGATGTTTAAATCCCAAGCGATCGAGATTCGGAGCAGGATATTTTTGGCACAACAAAATTTTCTCGCCAAGGTGGGAGCGATCCAGGAAAACTGTCTGTTGGTCAATCAGGTTTTCGAGAACCTATCTGCTAGAGAAAGGGATGTCGGAGCGGCTTGGGTCGCCTTCCAGGAGGTGGTGATAGCCACGAATAACAGAGTTTCGGCAGGTGCTCCCAAGCTCACCATCTCAGAACAAACCCGAGGAAATATTCTGTTAAAGGAATGGGAGCATAACATCGCCGAAGGCAAGCAACAAGCCCAAAAGATAACCAATTCCTTGGAGGAGGTTTTCAATTCTATAGACTGCGAGCTACTGGGCATTGACAGCAGAGGCGATGCCGAGATGTTGACGCAGATGAATATGGAACATATATCACTTAATCTGAAGGAAAAGGAAGAGAGAGATTCAGCCAATATCTCTTAGATGACTGTGGTGGACATAGTCCAAGTTGATAAGTGCATGATCAAACCCAGCAAGCAACTATGTGCTATCAACATCATCGATGGACAGATGGAGGACAGGCTACATCAGTTAGCACGTGAATGCTACTTCTTCGAAGCCAGTTGTCAAGATGAACCGTTGCGACTAATATCTCAGCTTGTGGAAGGATGTATCACTTATACCGGGCTCACACAATGGAAAACACCTGGCACCAAGTGAAGACATAGTAGGATAAATGGAGCGATTTCTCTCTTCTCTGTCATAACCGAAGTTTTGTGACTATTGAGATTCTACTTGCTTTGTAAAAATTGTATAAATATATCCCAGAAAGAAATAAACAAGGCTGGACCTTTTTGAGTCGTTTGTAATAGATTTTTTACATTGAGAGTTAATACAAGAAGATCTGGAGATTCTCAATTCCGTCACTACTGTATTACAAGTTTGCTTCTCTGTATCTCATTTTTCCATTTCATTTCATATTCTTAACTGATGTGCTTCGTTATACTTTAGTACGACCACTACTATAGCGAATGAATTTTGGTTTTCTGTAATTGTTTATTGTCTTTCCTCTGCACCAGCTATCAGCGGGTGTAAGACCAATCTGCATTTTCAGAATTCTACATATATTCTATGCTACGTCGGTTATTTCCTTACTATTTTCCTCTTCTGTTTATATGTGAGATTTCCCTTTGACAGGAGCCTTGCGTTATATACAGCTAAATGTTTTTCTCCCACTTCACACCTTTTATTAAAATATAATACAGTTACGGGAACGAACCTTAGATTTGCATCCATATTTTGTTTCTGTAACCATAAATTCTCTTTTATACAACCAAACAGAGACAACACTTAATCTCTCTTAAAGTATTTCCTACCTTTACTGTTCCCCCATGACAGTTCCTATACCAAATCAACCTAACGTTGAACCTGGACTATTGAATCAAACGCACATTGCCTTAAACCTCTTCGACACCATCCTTAAAACGACAACTAACCGGGACGAACTTGAACAATCATGGGCAGCCATTGAACGAGACATAACTATTCAAGAACAGTTGGAAGCTAGACAACGACAACGTAGGAATCTTCCCTAGTTTCATGTACCGAAAGGTTTACGCTTCCCTCTTCTACACTTTCAGATGCCTTGACACTGTACTTTTAATCCTTAAGTACAGACTCAGGAACAACATCTTTCTGGCGCCGTTGCCGGGGACCGAAGTTACGAAATCTTTTTCCCTGGGAAAACGACATTTGTTTTTCATTGAAAGTGTTACCCTTTGATAGTGAACAAAGAGTACACACCTTTTAAGGATTTTTATCTTTCACTTGGTGACTCCACGAAGAAATAAACTGGCATCCAGTCGAAGGAATACCAGACAAAACCCGAATGGTAAGAAGATTACGCCCGTTACCGATCCCGAAAAAATTCTAAAGGCGAGAAGCTCTTTTAAGCCAACCACTGCAGTTTATAGACTTAAAACCCCATCACTGAAGGCTAAGAGTCCTTCCGAACCCTCAACTTCACTCAGTCCTCTCTTTGACGCTAAAGATTCAACGCCTATCTGCTCCAAAATTAGGAGTGAGATTCATCCAACAGTCCCCTTAGCACACAAGGGAAAGGGCCCTCTTGAAAGTTCGTCGGCTTTTGAAATACCTTCTATTCTTCAGTTGAATTTCCCGACTTCACCAAATTCTGAAGAGTGTGTTAATCACTCATTTCTCACACCCGTCGATTCTCCCGATTTCATCTCTTTCAAATCTGAGGAACTGAGTCCTCGCGTTTCCTATCTTTCCTCATCGGATTTTCCTCTTCACGAAGAAAATAAAGATTCCCTTTTAATTTTCCAAAACCCCCTTTACAACTTTCCACAAACAATGATGGCAGCCGCCGGAGGAGGAGGTGGAGGGTTTATAGGATGAGGCGGAGGGTTTATCGGAGGAGGACGGGGAGGAGCCCCTCCAGGAGGAGATGGAGGCCAAGGGCCTGCTCCCCCTCCCAGATTCTTTGCGAAAGTTGCAGCCAGATACGCTCCATTAGTATTACCCGCCCCCCTACACGATCTTCCAGAAAATTACATAAAAATTTTACCGAAATTCACCGGAGAGGGGGACCTGACTGCGACCGAACGTATTAATTTTTTCGACCAATTCGTAGATATCTTCAGTATCGAGCATGAGGATGTATATTCGAGACTCCTTGTACAAACTTTTGAAGGTCAGGTCCAAACTTGGTTTCGGAGCCTACCCGTAGCTTCTATCCTGTCATATGACGCTTTGGAAGATGCTTTCCTCAGACAATGGGGCGAGCGAAAAGACCATCTCTATTATCTAACCGAATTTGGTTCTTTGAAGAAAAAGAACTCAGAAACAGTCATGGAATTCATTCAGAGATTCAACAAACTTTACAATAAAATCCCAACTGAGGTCAAACCATCCCAACCCGCGGCCAAAGTGACTTTCGCCGGAGCTTTCGAGCCGGATTTCGCGCTACTTTTGCGAGAACGAAGGGGAGCCACCTTAAACCGTATGCAGGATGATGCGGTAGAAATAGAATCTAATATGATGGCTTCGGGTAAACTTAAGGCTAGATTAGAGACTGGAAACCAAGAGACCAAGCGATTTAGAGAACAAGCAGGTCCTTCAGGGTCCAATAGATCCTCAGACGATAGGGTGGACGATATGGCTAGAGTGATTAAAGAGTTATCAAATAAAATAGCCCGAATGGAACTCGAACAGGCCAAGGCTAACTCTTACCCCAAAAAAGATTTCAAGAGGAAACCAAACCCTCTAAACCAACAAAGACAAATAAAAAATGATGATAAAAAAATACAAGCTCCCTTAAAGAATGAAAATTTTATAGGAGCTAACGATTTTCAAGACTTCAAGGATTCAGATAATGATGTCATGAACTTCGGTGATGAATGCACTCAACCATATCTGACTCGCGAGGACTATGAAAAATCTTTAAATACGTCGCAACCATCAAATGAGAGTGAAGAAGGTGATCACACTGATATCTGTGAATCTCAACCAGAAACTGAGATGATGATGGCTGAGTTTCAATTAAAGTAAAACCTGAGATCTAAGAGTAAGCCCACCTCAACGAATCAACCCAAGAAAATCCTGCAAAGAGGTCAAGCTTATGAGCCTCCTTCGGACCAGACCTTATCACCCAAAAACAAAACTAAACTAGTAAGCACTCAAGAGTCCGAGGTGGAAAAAGTTGAAACTCAAACACAGGAAACCGAACCCGTAAATAAAGCTACATCTTCAACTAGGACCATGAGTGATAAAGCTGTCCAGACAAATAAGTCAGAAAGTAAGAATTCAGAAGTCCCAACCAGAGAAACAGACAAGGTGAGCGGAGCTTTCAGTTTTGAAAATGAGTTAAACAAAATTAAGATACCAATCCCTTTGGTAGAATTAGCGAAAAACCCCGTTTATCGCAAGCAAATTACCAAAATGATAGGTGTCTCTGAACTAGAAAGCCAGTCTGATGTTATAAACTTGGAAGATGATAGACCTAACATCACTTTCGGTCCCCATTTTGAAGGGTCCAAAGACAACATCGCTCCCTTTTATATCACTCTGAATGTATATGATCAGTTGCTGCATAATTGTATGTTAGACTCCAGAGCTTCCCATAATGTTATTCCCAAGATTATAATGGATAAGCTGGGTCTCCAGATCACAAGACCTTATGGAAATCTGTACTCTTTTGACTCAAGAAAGGTTAAATGTATGGGGATGATAAAAGATCTGGTAGTTACCCTGGAGCAGGTCCCGGTTAAGAGTATCCTGATGGATGTGGTTATCGCAGATATTACCCTAAGTACGGCATGTTGTTATCTAGGTCATGGGTAGCCAAGTTGGGGGGTTCTCTACAGCTAGACATGACGTATGCCACAATCCCTATGTTCGGTGGTTAGTTCACTCAGTTGTACAGAGAAACAAGATTAGCATATATAGTCAGTGACCCTCAAAACCCAAATAACTTCCCTATTTACATTGCAGACCAAGATCTGGGAAATTGCATCTTGTCTTTTGATGATGGTTTGGATGGTTGTCCAGAGGAAATCGATATGAAGCAAGAAGAGTCAAGTCACTTGACAGAGGATCTGTGTAACACCAGAGTCTGGAAAATGTATTTCGATGGTGCTTTATGTTCTGAAGGGGCAGGTGCGGGAGTGCTCTTAGTGGCTCTCGAAGGTAAATTAATTGTTCCTTTTTCCTACCGACTGCAGTGGGACATAGATTACACTAACAACGTATGCGAATATGAAGCATTGATCTTAGGATTAGAGGCCGCCAAAAAGATAAATATAAGTAACTTGGAGGTTTATGGTGATGCAGAGCTAATAGTCAAACAAATAAACCGACAATACCTAGCCAAGCATCCCAGACTAAGAACGTATAGAAATTGTGCTTGGGATCTCATGGAAATTTTTTTCTCATCTATAAAGGTCCATTTTATCCCTCGCACAGAGAATCTACATGCTGATGCATTAGCAAAGGCAGCTTCAACCTTCTCTCCTCCCACGACCTCCAAACTGAAGTACCACATTGAAATCAGATACAAACCCTCTATACCAGACAATATTAGACACTGGAAGGTCTTTGAAGATGACGAAAAAATCAAGAAATTTCTTGCAGCAGTGTGTGAGTTCTCCGAAACTCATCCAGACCAAGAGAATCAAAATGACCCGATGTGGATCATGCAAGAGGGGGAAGATCCTGAAACCTTCCGAGAAAAAATTGCGGACCATCATATGTTGGTCCTTAAAAGAAACCAAATTCCGAAAGGCTTAATTCCTTTAGAAAGACTTTTTGATCAGAACGACGTACCTGTGAAATCTACTTTGTAGCCCCAACCAGAAGAAGTGGAGGATTGTGATATAGGAACTGAAAAAGAATCCAGGGTAGTAAAGATATCCAAGTTCCTCCCTCCCAAAGCGAAAGTTAAGTATAAAGCCCTACTCAGACAATATAAAGATATTTTCGCCTGGTCCTATGATGAATTGAAAACGTATGACACTTCCATTATTGATCACAAGATACCTTTGAAACCTGGGGTCAAACCATTTAGGCAAAAGCTTAGGCAAATTAACCCCATTCTGTTACCTGTGATAGAAAAAGAAGTTAAAAAACTCTTGGACGCGAAAATAATCGTACCTCTGAGATACTCGGACTAGGTAGCTAACCTAGTCCCAGTCAAGAAAAAGAATGGGGAAATCAGATTGTGTGTGGATTTCCAAAACTTAAACAAGTCTTCTCTCAAGGATAATTACTCGCTGCCCAAGATGGACCATGTACTAGAAAAAGTAGTTGGAGCAAACCGAATGTCTATGATAGATGGGTTCTCTGGTTATAGCCAAATCGCCATGAATGAACAAGACAGGGAAAAGACTTCTTTCACCACACCATGGGGTACATTCATGTATGACAAAATGTCGTTTGGTTTGATGAATGCAGGAGCTACATTCTAGCGCGCTATGGACATCACTTTTGTAGGAGAAAGAGACAAGTTCGTAGTCATTTACCTCGATGATTTGACAGTTTTTTCTAAAACCGATGAAGAACACTTGATCCATCTGAAGCAGAGTTTTGAAAATTTCCACAGGTTTGGTCTATCTTTGAACCCAAAGAAATCACATTTCGCTATGCGAGAAGGCAAGCTTCTGGGCCATATCGTATCTAGAGATGGGATCAGGATTGATCCTAAGAGGATTGAAGCAATAAATACTATAAATATTCCCAGAAATGTAAAAGAGATTCAATCTTTCTTAGGAACCATAAATTTTTTACGAAGGTTTATCCCCAATTTCGCTGAGATTGTCAAATTGATCACAGGAATGTTGAAGAAGGATAGCGGAGTAAATTGGACAACCGAAGCCAGAGCATCGTTCGCGCATATTAAAAAAGTCATAAGTGAGGCACCTGTGTTAGCAAGCCCAGATTACCTAAAAGATTTTCTTATCTTCTTGTTTGCTTCTGAACATACTATCGCCCCGGTGCTCCTACAAAAAGATGATGAAGGATTCGAACGACCGATCGCGTTTTTTAGCAAGAGTCTTAGAGACGCGAAACTGAAGTATGACATAATAGAAAAACAGGCGTACGCAATGGTAAAATCACTAAAGGCGTTCAGAACTTATATACTACATTAAAAAATTATCGCGTACGTGCCTACCAGTTCTGTGAAAGATATATTGGTACAGCCAGACAGTGACGAAAGAATAGGGCGATGGCTTGCTAAAATCCAAGAATTTGATTTGGAATTTAAACCGACCAAATTGATAAAAGGACAAGGCCTAGCCAAACTCTTAGCTGAATCAAATCTCAGAGCTCTTGATATCAATTGCCTGCAGGGAAGCGACGAACACACAGACCTGAATGAACCGGAAGAAGAAACAAGTCCAAACCAAATCGAAGAGAAGTTCTTATCATCGGACTGGTATAGAGACATAGTGTTTTATCTGCTGAATCTGAAATGCCCAAATGAACTATCACCATCTAAATGTAGAACTTTAAAACTCCATGCGGTTAAATATTGCATCACCGAAGGTTAGCTATTTTGGAAGGATCCACTCGGTTTCCTGTTAGTCTGTTTAGTCGAATCGGAAACTGAGCGGGTTATAGATGAATTTCATAAGGGAGTCTATGGGGGGCATCATGCGTGGAGAGATACAGCCTACAAGATCTTGAGAGCTGGATACTACTGGCCGAAACTCTTTTCAGACGTCAATACCAAAGTGTGTGCCTGCAACCCTTGTCAAATATTCGCTGGTAAACAGAAGCTCCCTGCACTGCCACTAGTTCCAGTCAAAGCTGAAGCTCCATTTCAACAATGGGGTCTAGACTTCATAGGGGAGATTAATTCCCATTCCAGTGCTCAACATAGGTGGATCTTAACAGCTACAAATTATTTTACTAAGTGGGTGGAAGCCATTCCAACCAAAAGGGAAACATACTCGGTGGTAATCGATTTCTTGGAAGACAATATCTTGTCAAGATTCGGTTATCCCCAGAAGATAGTTACCGACAATGCCCAGGCCTTTAAATCTATGGCTATGATCAGTTTCTGTCAAAGGTATAACATCATTCTTGGCCATTCCACAACATATTACCCCCAGGGGAATGGATTGGCCGAATCATCTAACAAGAGCCTGGTAAACATAATCAAGAAAGTACTGGACGAAAATATAAGGTCTTGGCATGTGCACTTGAAATATGCATTATGGGAAAACCGCATCAGCACTAAAAGTTCTATCGGCATTTAGCCATTTCAAATGGTCTATGGGACAGATGCAGTCCTACCTATAAACCTAGCGCTGCTAGTGATGAAGTTATGGCATGATCAAAACGAAGAACCCAATCATGTAACCAGGAGAATAAATCAGCTGATTGAGGTTCAACAACATAGAGTTGAAGTTGATGAGAAGATGCAGAAGTACCAAGATGATATGAAAGCATTGTTCGATCGCAAGGAAAAGGATAGGGAATTCCTCCCAGGCGATTTAGTGCTAAGATAGGATGCGAGAAAGGAAGAAGCCGTGAAGCATAGTAAATTTGACCACCTCTCGTATGGACCATTCAGGGTCTCGGCTCCAGAAGGAAAAAATTCTTTCTTACTGGAAAATATAGATGGAGAGCTCCTCAGCGCCCCTGTCAACGGGCGGTATCTAAAGAATTACATGACGTAACAGTCGCCAGATTCACAAAAAAATAAAATAAAAATAAAAATAAAATTTAAATAAATAAAAATCGTAAATAAATAAATTTCATTATATATGTTTTGTACATACAGATATTTTCATTTAAACATTTGCTTTTGATTTTCTGTTTTTTCCGTTCATAAACTCTCGACACATTTCGAATAAGATTCGTATTTGCTTGTACTGGATTCCATTTGCATACGAAACTAGCAGGAAAAGTATTTTGCAGGTCGGTGTCAGAAATAAATCGGCATAAAACAGGTGATACCTAAAGTAGTTTCATATTGCGCAAAGAAAGTGAAATGAAAAGGTAAAAAGGAGCTTTCTCAAAAACACATGTTATGAAAGACTGTTAAAGGAAACCGAGGTAACGACATTCAAACTACAATATCGGCTAAAATGTTAGATAACAGGATCATTGCTTGGCTTGATAATCTAAAAAAAAAAAAAAAAAA
>SNQJ01S0074818.1:32439-45116 GCA_010110895.2 Picea sitchensis | reverse complement strand
GTCTTTGGGTCTAACTATTGGACAAGCTACCATCTTTTCGTTTCATTACGAAGGGATAAAAGTTTTTCGTTTTAGCCTCGTGAGTTTCAAAACAGATTGTGGAAAGAAATAGGGTCTTCACAACTACTTGATCCCCTGCTAAGTGAAGGAACGTTTAGAGTGATCCTAACTTTCCTAGGTTTTTCAACAACATCGGAGGATTAAAGCTTGCTCAAATGGGATGCCCCTTAAAAAGTTATTCTTCTTTTTTCTCCCTAAGAACGAAGATGTTGTGAAGGTCAAGGGAAGGTTGGTACCGAGTAATCAAAGTAAGTTGACAGACCTAAAATGCAAAATATTACACAGATATCAGCCCTGATACAAACTGATTGCCCCCATCTTCGCGCTTTTAGTAAATTATAAGACAGGTGGTGAAAGGAAATTCAGAAATGATTGCCCCCACCTAGTCCAAGAAGATGATGAAAGGAAATTCAAAAATGATTGCCCTCGTCTTAACATTTAAATGCATAAATATATCCCGAAGTGGTGAAAGGAAATTCAGTGAAAGGGGCCAGATAACTTCACCGGGGTACTGAACAGGCTCGTTGGCAGTGAAGCAATGTCTGAGATATCTGTAAGGCTGTTATACATGAATATCAGTCTACTCTGGTAACCAACGCTTTCTAAAACCTGATCCACATCCCAAATTCAGACGGGACTCCCCAATTAAAAAACATACAATCTCATTCTTTTGATGCAAGCCGAGAGCTACAAGATCTGTTGAGTCTCCTAGGATTGTTTCGATTGTCTTAAAACATACCTAAAGTTAGTAGTGGGAAAGAGAAAATTGTGAAAGGGACTACAACTGTGTTTGAAAAGAGTATCTGATTTTGAAAAAACTTTTCAAGGTAAAGAACGGAGTCTTTTCCCCCTTCGATCCTCTTTTCTTGGAACCTTTCTACCTGATTGAGATTTTGACTCCATTTACCCAATATTGGCACGTGGTCTACTGTTCTTCCCACCTCACAGGAAGGCGGGATCCCTAGTTGGAGCCTATGTTGGAGCCGCCCTTATTTTTTAGCGTGTCACAATTTTCGTTTGATACTTGAAATCTAAAGATGCTGTTCTTTTTCCCTCCGAGATATTGAGACCTCTGAAACTTTTTCACGCAAGCAGCAACGATTTTTCTACTCTTGAAACAAGTCCTACTTTTTGTAAGAATGTTCCCTCTTTTTTGTTCTACTTCGGGATCTCGCAGGTCGGATACCATAACTCATGAATTCACACGTCCCGAGTCACAAAACGACGAAGTCGTTTTAAATTTTCACTAAAGACAGTAACAAGGGTAAATTTTTTTAACTCATGATTAGACGTCGTCGGGGTTTTGCGCCTCGACGTTCGCCAAACCCAAATTTTTATTTTTACAGCCCCGAGAGCCGAGAACACGAGGTCCTTTCTGGATAATCCATGTTGAGGATTAAAGGCAAAAAAGCTAACCGTGGTTAAAGTTGTTCTCGGCATTTCGGCACTTGGCACTATCTTTTTCGAAAGTTACGGTGTCTAAACCCCGACTCACGAAGTCACGATGTAATTATAACATGATTAATTAATCACTTAATCCAAGATTATCTTCCCCTTAGTTAAGCCTTGTTATCGCGATCTCGTGGTTTTGCAACTCGGCATATAAATCTCCCAGAAACTTATGTTCAAAGTTCCGAGTTGCGATATGGCGAATAAAATGATTATAAAATTAATTATGCCCCAAATCGCGATTACCTTTAATTAAACCAAAATCGGTCCTCGCGGTCTCGGGAGTTGGAGACTCAAAATGTTAAAAGAAAATCCACGATATAACGAATAGCGAGAAATTGATTAACGTTGGCGAGATTGGATTAATTAAGCTAAATCAAGACAAATCCCACATTTCAATGCCTGCATGATTTACGAGGGGGCCTTTTCTCTCCATACGCCAACTGACTTTTAAACCGCCAAACATTTATGACATTAATGAGGAAATAGGGTAAATCTACGAATATAAGATTGGATTTTACGGCAAAAATTTATTTCTAAATATGATTTGATAGGCTTGTTTTGAAAGGTACCGAGTTTTCAAATATATGTAAGGGCTGCGTTTCATTATGACAAATGCATTTTCATAAGCACACAGAGCTCATCTCTTCTGAGTAAACTAACTTCTGTATGTATATGCAGTTCTATCGTAGAAGAGCTTAAACGCAAGCTTCAACCATGGCTCCGCGGAAAGCAGCAAAGGCAAATGTTGAGGTTGCAGGACAAGGCTCAGACAATGTCTCCGATACTTCGCCCCGAAGTATTGACTCGGTCCCTAACTGGTCATTTTCTTCAGACATTCTACAATCAGAATTGGTGGATTATTCTGACAACAACGAAAAAGATGATATAAACACTAAGTACAAAATAGTCGTCTAATCCGAAATGCACAGAGTAGCAGCCAGACCACGATTGCTTCCATATTATGACATGGTCCGATGGGCGTTGGATCACGTGGACATACCGACCAGGACTATCATGGACGAGCAGAGAGTCACCATAGAGACTTTTAGGCCTGAGCATCTGCAAACCTTGTATAAACTACCTATGACGTCCGACTACACATATGGCGCTGAGTTCATGGAGGAATTCAAGGAGAAGGAGTGCACACAGTATGATAAAACCACGTCCAGTTTGATAAAGGATTGGGTTTCAGGCACCGCGAAGTTCAGAGCTAATGACCACGACGTTTATTCAATCGCTTCGTTGGAACCGCAGTATAAGTATGTGGCCATGATGACATGCCGGTTATATGGGAGAGAGGACACATCACATTTTTTCCTTGAGTGGGTGCCTCTAATGTTTCAGGTCACAGAAGGTTGCTCTTTTAATTGGGCAAAGATGCTTTCGGATAGCTTGGCCAATCGGGTCACAGAGTATTGGGAGTAGAAGGAAAATGGGAGGCTGTCCTCATTCTTCATGTCCACATATATTATGGACGCAGTTTGTTCTATGACACCATTTCCATTGATGAGATGGGATTGGAATCCGGCCGAAGACAAACCCATACATGTATATCATGAAAAAATTATGGGAAAACAAAGCAGAAAATTTCGCGTATGGAATTTTTAACTGGGTGATGGTGCCCCTGCATATCACCATTTTTTTTCACCCACCACCCCGTATCTCAGACAACATTGCGACAAATCTGAGTAGCATAGTGGACTGGTACGTGGAGGCAGAGTTTTCCTACCTCAGAGTTTTTAGGGCTTCTGTTCCCCCGCATGCACTGCCATTGTTCATTCCTGACAAGCTGTCTTGTCGCGAGGTCGCCCGACAGACGGTAATTGGCGGTGTAAGTAAAGAGCTCAAAGGGTACTCAAAGAAGGTATGGCCGTCGTTTCCCATTTGTTTGAATTCTTATTCTTTATTAGATTTTGGGCATGCCAAAGCCGAGGCTACAGCCCTGGAAGACCTAAATTTGGTCTCCATCGAATACAAGAAACACGATCCACAGAGGGTCGTGAGAAATCATTTGGCTAATTGTGGGCTCAAAAGATTTGAGCATGAGAATTCACCCTCGTATGAAATTTTCCGAGGAGCGAGGTCATATGAAGAAATTCTAGCCCGGATTCAATCCTTGGCACCCGAGGATAGAGCCGAGGTATTGAAATTCCATGAACACTGACAAAGATGTCTCCCCGCTGTATTGCGAGGTGAGGGTCCAGGTATTTCGGAGACGAAACAGAAGGATGCTGAAGGTTCTAAAGATGCAAATCCTGACCAGGGAAAACACCAGGACGAGGAGGAACAAACAAAGAATCTAGAAGCAGAGGAAAAGACTCCGAACCCGCCAAAGAAACTGAATCTGGAGACCGAGATAAAGACCCTAGAACCTCCAAAGAAGCAAAACCCGGTCGATACCCCAGGAAAATCGGCGAAATAGATCGGAGAACCCATCACATCTGTCACTCCCTTGCAGTCGACGCAGGGAAATATAGAAGAAGGATGGATATTCAATGAGGCGCTGAGGCCCATAAGAGCAGAAGAACTCCCTTCGAATGAGTTTTTCTTTGATAAAAAGAGAAAGGCAGTAGTAAAAAGGGAATTCTACCAGGAAGGAGAGTCGACTGCCAAAAAGTATAAAGTTATGACCGATGGAAAAAATAAAACGAATGAGAAATTCGCCACTGAAATCGCAGGGACGCTAGGAGCATATGCCTCGATGAATCAATTCTCGGTCGGAATTTTGAAGAACCAACTTAAAAGAAAAAATCGCCTAATCAGGACTTTTGAAGCCAGATTGGCCTCAGCCACGGAGAATGCTAAAGGATAGGCGAGCGTGGAAATAGAGCAGGCCAGATTGGCTGATAAAAAGGAAATAGAGGTGCTCATAACTAAGCTTGAGCAAGCACAGTTGGTGGTCCGGGATGGTCAGACGCATGCGAGCCAGCAGAGGAATTTGATTGAACAGCTTCAGGCTCGGGTAGAGATCGCCGAGAACAGAATGATAGACATCGAGATGTTTAAATCCCAAGCGATCGAGATTCAGAGAAGGATCTTTTCGGCACAACATAATTTGCTCGCCAAGGTGGGAGCAATCCGGGAAAACTGTCTGTTGGTCAATCAGGTTTTCGAGAACCTATCTGCCAGAGAAAGGGATGCCAGAGCGGCTTGGGTCGCCTTCCAGGAGGCAGTGATAGCCACGAATAACAGAGTTTCGGCAGGTTCTCCCAGGCTCACCATCTCAGAACAAACCCGAGGAAATATTCTGTTAAAGGAATGGGAGCATAACATCGCCGAAGGCAAGCAACAAGCCCAAAAGATAACCAATTCCTTGGAGGAGGCTTTCAATTCTATAGACGGTGAGCTACTGGGCATTGACAGCAGAGACGACACTGAGACGTTGATGCAGATGAATATGGAACATATATCACTTAATCTGAAGGAAAAGGAAGAGAGAGATTCGACCAATATCTCTTAGATGACTGTGGTGGACATAGTCCAAGTTGATAAGTGCATGATCAAACCCAGCGCACAACTATGTGCTATTGACATCATCGATGGACAGATGGAGGACATGCTACAACAGTTAGCCCGTGAATGCTACTTCTTCGAAGCCAGTTGTCAAGCCGAATCGTCGCGGCTAATATCTCAGCTTGTGGAAAGATGTATCGCCTGTACCGGGCTCACACAACGGAAAACACCTGGCACCAAGTGAAGACATAGTAGGAGAAATGGAGCGATTGCTCTCTTCTCTGTCATAACCAAAGTTTTTTGACTATTGAGATTCTACCTGCTTTGTAAAAATTGTATAAATATATTCCAGAAAGAAATAAACAAGGCTGGACCTTTTTTAGTCGTTTGTAATAGAGTTTTTACATTGAGAGTTAATACAAGCAGATCTGGAGATTCTCAATTTCGTCACTACTGTATTACAAGTTTGCTTCTCTGTATCTCATTTTTCCATTTCATTTCATATTCTTAACTGATGTGCTTCGTTATACTTTAGTACGACCACTACTATAGCGAATGAATTTTGGTTTTCTGTAATTGTTTATTGTCTTTCCTCTGCACCAGCTATCAGCGGGTGTAAGACCAATCTGCATTTTCAGAATTCTACATATATTCTATGCTACGTCGGTTATTTCCTTACTATTTTCCTCTTCTGTTTATATTTGAGATTTCCCTTTGATAGGAGCCTTGTGTTATATACAGCTAAATGTTTTTCTCCCACTTCACACCTTTTATTAAAATATAATACAGTTACGGGAACGAGCCTTAGATTTGCATCCATATTTTATTTATGCAACCGTAAATTCTCTTTTATACGACCAAACAGAGACAACACTTAATCTCTCTTAAAGTCTTTCCTACCTTTACTATTCCCCCATGACAGTTCTTGTACCAACTCAACCTAACGTTGAACCCGGACTATTGAATCAAACGCACATTGCCTTAAACCTCTTCGACACCATCCTTAAAATGACAACTAACCGGGCCGAACTTGAACAATCATGGGAAGCCATTGAACGAGGCATAACTATTCAAGAACAGTTTGAAGCTAGACAACGCCAACGTAGGAATCTTCCCTAGTTTCCTCTACCCAAAGGTTTACGCTTCCCTCTTCTACACTTTCGGATGCCTTGACATTGTACTTTTAAGCCTTAAGTACAGACTAAAGAAAAAACAACAAAGGGTACAAAAATCAGCCAAGAGAAGAAATAGGTAATTTGTTAGAAAATTTCAAAACAGAGATGATTAACTCTTTTGCTTCACAAATTGACACCTTACAGATCAAACAGAAACAAGCAGAATCAGAGCAAGCATTGTGCATTTTCTGTCCAAAATGAAGAAAGAAGCATCCACCAAGGGAGTGCCCGCTGAACAATGTCCAGGTATGTCTTATTTGTGAATTAGATCATGCTACTGACCAATGTCCCTCTCTACCAGGATTAAAAGCATCAATGAAGGAAACTAATGAGGAGGTAGAGGCTGCCTATCTAATTACACAAAGGATACAATGGAAGCCAAGAGGCCAAGGTATGAACTCTCAATTCTCTCTTGCAACACTTAATTATTGGAACAATTAGCCACTATATGGCCAGACGAATGCTCCCCCTCCACATTATATGTCAAACCCTTATCAAGATCCCAATCCCTGGTTACCTATGCACCATCAACAAAATCATCATGGACAATGGAACCCATATTGGAGAGGCCCTCAACAACAACTCAGTTATCAAAACCAACACCAACCAAACCCCTATCAACAACAGTTCCAACCCTAGTATCAGCAACAACAGCTACAGTTACCCCCAAATACCCCACTGAACAATCCTCCTTTACAACCTTAGATGCCTGTGCAACCTAACCCAAACCCAAATAATAAGGCCGTTCAGAACATAGATATACACAATGTGGCAACCTTGTCTATTACTCCTATGCCTTGTGATGAAATCAAATTAAGATCAGGGAGAATAGTCGAGCCAATAATTGAAGATGCTCCATCTTCAGAATCAGACAAGGAATCAGGGGAAATACCATCTACTGATACAGAAGAAATTGACCAACCTATTATAGAGTCATCAGACCCACCATTCCCTGAGAGACTTACAATTACCAAACCTGTGGAGTTACCATCTTTCAATCTCTTAGTAGAATTTCAAAATTTGCACGTTAATATTCCACTATTGAAAGCGATAAGAGATGTCCCTATTTATGCCAAGACTGTAAGATATCTCTGTATAAAAAGACTTGGACGAAAACCCAGGGATCCCCTCACATTGCATGTAGTGGGGGATTTGTTTTAACTGATGTTAGGAAAAACCCCACCTATTAAATATGGCGACCCAGGAGACCCTACAGTCACTGTAAAAATTGGACAAACATTTATCCCCCATGTGCTAGTAGACTTAGGGGTGGAAATTAACATCATGCCAATAGAAACTACACAATTGTTGCAACTCAGAACACAAGTCCGACCTACTCTTACCGTTCTCAAATTAGCTGATCATTCTACCATCAGACTAGGAGTAATAGATGATTTGGTCATTTCCTTGGATTCATGGGAGTATCCTGCTGATTTTGTCGTTTTGCAACCCAAAACCCGTCTGCGGGGCCACCCTCTAATTTTGGTAAGACCATGGTTAGCTACAACTGATGCTTTCATTGGTTTTAGATTTGGTTCCATGACCATCTCTGATGGTTAGAACACAAAAAAACTGACCTTGTATCCTCATGCTACACCCAGTGCAGAACCTGAAAATTCTTTATGGATGGACATTGAGGATGAAAGTGCTTTGCCTATGCTAACCATAGGAAAATCCCTGAGTTTCAAAGATGAGACAGAGGATGAATTAATCAACTGCTTTATCTGTTACTCCTCTATTGTTACACGGAACACGCACCAACGATTGATTAGAGTCTTCGACCCCATCGCCCAGGAAGACATGAGCTTAGAAATGTTCTCAGAAACCACTGGAAATCAAAATGATTCAGCTGTAACATAAACCACTATAACAACAAATGTTGTAACAATAGATGATGAAACAACTGAATTGTTTCCTAAAGTCAGTTCCAAGAGCATCGCTGTAGAAATTGAACCTGGAAAAACCTTGAACATCAATCACGATCTATCCACTGCTAAAACTTGCTGATTGACGAAATTACTGATTGAACATAAAGAATCATTTGCCTGGGATTACATGGATATGAAATTCATTTCCTATGAACAATGTACCCACCATATATACATTAAAGAAGAATGCCGACCCATTTTCCAACTCCAAAGGAGGATTAATCCAAACCTTAAAGAAATTGTTAAAGAGGAACTACAGAAACTTCTCAATGTTGATTTCATTTACTCTATATCAAAAAACAAGTGGATCTCACCATTGGCTATTGTTCCTAAAAAGAATGGAAAATGGAGACTCTGTGTAGACTATAGAGCCCTGAATAAAGCCACGCAGAAGGATCATTTCCCTCTGCCATTTATTGACCAGGTTCTAGACAACCTAGCTGGGAAAAAGTTTTTCTCTTTCTTAGATGGATTTAGTGGCTATAACCAGATAAAAATTGCTCCACAAGACCAAGATAAGACCACTTTTACTAGTCCTTGGGGTACATTTTATTACAAGGTTCTCCCATTTGGCTTGTGTAATGCACCAACCACTTTCCAGAGAGCTGTAATTGGTATTTTTTCTGATATGGTGAATGACTGTATGGAGATATTCATGGATGACTTTACACCTTATGGCATTGATTTCAATGAAGCCTTGGCTAATCTGGAAAAAGTGCTCAAAATATGTATACAATCTCATCTTTCTTTAAGTACAGAAAAGTTCCATATGATGATGAGCAAGCGAGTAGTGTTGGGACACTTCATTTCTTATGCAAGAATTCAGGTAGACCCAACCAAAATCCAGGTAATTTTGGACATTCCAACTCCGTCAACTTAGAAAGAGGTAAGAAGTTTTTTAGGGCATGCTGGCTATTATAGGAGATTCATTAAAAAAAATCCCAAACTGGCTTACCCCTTGTTTTTTCTATTAACAAAAGATGTTGACTTTCGTTGGACTGCCAACTGTGAATTGTCTTTTACAAATCTAAAACAAAAATTGTCCACAACTCCCATTTTGAGAGGGCCCGATTGGGCTCTTCCGTTTCACATTTCCTCAGATGCCTCAGATACTACAATTGTTGCAGTACTAGGGCAACAGGAAGACAAAGAGCCCTATTCCATCTACTATATCAACAAGAACATGGCTCTTGCTGAATTAAATTATACAGTTACTGAAAGAGAATTCTTAGCAGTAGTTTATGCAATCAATAAATTCGAGCATTATGTCACTGGATATCCTACTTTTATTCATACTGATCATACAAAAATTAAATATCTGATGAATAAACCTATTACTAATGCCCGAGTAACAAGATGGTTGTTACTACTACAAGAATTTGACATCACTATAGTAGATAGACTAGGAAAAGAAAATGTGGTTGCTGATTTTCTCTCAAGATTACATATACATGATGATAATTTACCTGTTGATGATTCCTTTCTAGATGAACATTTGTTTGCAGTATCTGCTCACTCACCTTGGTATGCAGACATTGCTAATTATTTGGTTGTAGGGAAGGTACCTCCCCATTTATCTCCTCGAGAAAGAAGGATGATTATTCAGAAGAGTTCTCGATATAGTTGGATAGGAGGATACCTTTTCTACACAGGCCTGGATCAAGAAATCAGGAAATGTGTAAGGGATGATGAAGTGTATGATCTGCTGAAGGCTTTCCATGATGGCCCTTGTGGGGGTCATTTTTCTGATAAAAGGACCGGGCATAAAATTTTAAGGATGGGCTATTTTTGGCCCACCATATGTCAAGATGCCAAGAAATATGTTCAAACTTGTGACAGTTGCCAACAAATGGGTCAGCCAAAACATAGGGATGAGATGCCTCTCTAGCCTCAGGTAGTGTTAGAGCCTTTTGAGAGATGGGACATGGATTTCATAGGGCCCATTAACCCACCTTATAATCAAAAAGTATATATATTGGTCTGTACTAATTACATGATCAAGTGGGTTGAGGTAAAAGCACTCATTAGGGCCTCAGAAGAATCTGTCTTAGCATTTCTGTTTGAAGATATCTTTTTTAGGTTTGGAGTTCCCAGAGAATTAATAACTGATGGAGTACCCCCTTTCACATCACATAAACTTGAAGCCCTACTTAGTAAATATCATGTTTTACATAGAATAGCTTCTCCATACCATCCACAAGGCAATGTCCAGGTGGAAAGTACCAACAAAGTTATTGAATCCATTCTTACTAAAACAGTGAGAGAACATCATCAGGATTGGATAGACAAATTGCATGAAGCTCTATGGGCTTACCGAACTACTTGGAGAAACACAATTGGTTTTTCTCCTTACAAGATGGTATATGGAAAAAGCCCTGTTTTTCCCATTGAATTCGAAATCAAAACCTTAAGAACTGCATCAACAGTCAACCTTGACTTGACTATGGCACAGAAGGCTAGACTGCAGCAGCTCAATGAGCTTGATGAAAAGATTTGGGACGCTATTCATCAAACCTCGGTGATTCAACAACAGATTAAAAAATGGCATGACCAAGTCATCAAGAAGAAATTATTCCAGAAAGGAGATTGGGCTCTGTTGTATGATTCATGCTTTAAAGAATTTCAGGGTAAGATGCGTACACAATGGCTAGGACCTTATGAGGTAGACACTATTTTTCCCAACATGACAGTCAGGTTAATCACTATTGATGGATCTGATACATAGTTACATGCAAATGGTCATCGCCTATGCCTGTATCAACGTCCACTGTCCAAGGCAGAATTCAAATCTATATATTCAACCGATACAGGTTATCAATTCTTAAAAGGAATGAAGCTTTCTCATTCCCTTTCTCAACCTTAGGACTTATTTTGCTCAGACCTTGTATATAAATAAACTCAACAAAATTTAAATTTCTTTGTTTTGTTTGTTTTTTTTTATACTATGCTAATAAATTCAGCCTTGAAGGGTATCAGGCAGTTTTGTGTGTGCAAGTGAATTGATGAATAGAAAGGATGAATACATAAAAGGTGTCGAGCGATTAGGTTGATGGAAGTTGAAAAACTTCCGAAAAACTAAGTGATGCAGCGTTCAACTGATTTCCATGCTGTTACACCCATTTCAGACAAATTAGCTGATTTTCCTGTTGTTACACCCTTTTCCGACAAATTGGCCGATTTCCATGCTGTTACACCCATTTCAGAAAAATTGACCGATTTTCCTATTGTTACACCCTTTTCGATAAATTGGTCGATTTTCTTGCTATTACATTCATTTCCAATAAATTGGCCGATTTTCCTGCTGTTACACCCTTTTCCGATTTTCCTGCTATTACACCCATTTTCGATAAGTTGGCCAATTTCCTTACTATTACACAATGGTCACTTTTCATGCGGTTACACCATCTCATTTACTGTTACACCTACCTTCGCCATTTTGGCCGAAGTACCTGCTGATACACTGATCGCTGTTATTCTTTCTTGCCACTTCACTCTTTCTTTTTTCGCATTTCTATCAAATACTGCTACTCCAGCTCTACACTCTTTACATGCTTCAACACCGTTGATTTGTTCATACTGCAGCTATCTTTTTCTACCTTCTCTATCCGAAAGTGTTGTTTCATCATTACTTGACTTCACATCCAGCGATTTCCAACTGATTATCTCCAGAAAGGACTCCATATATGCTCCAGTTGTCATATCGTCATTTCTCACACTATCCTTCATCATGTCAGCTATTCCATGCAACTCAGATGGCGGTTGTATAGCGCGATCACTCTGACAGACAGTTATGTGCGGTAATATATGAGGTACGTGACTAATCCTACGTGTTAAAGTAATGAATATAAAAGCACACTTCCCGTTTTCTCACCACTTGTGCTAAATTGATCCACCTGGAGAAAACCCGATTAGTTGGNGTATTTAATACTCACCTTCACCACCTTTCCGACCACACTTCCTTTTGTTGAGACACAGTATTTTACATGCAAACCACGTTCGAACCGACTGCGTTTCTGGTTTAGGTGCTGGTTGTTGGGTATGTGTTATATTCTTTGCATGTGTGTGTGTGGGTGTGTTAGATATGAAAACTGCATCTGACGATCCCTCTAGTATTTTTGTTTGTGTCATGTGCACCATGCACTTTCCTAGGTGGGGGTAGGTATGTCCCCCCTTGGTTACACGCAGTGTTCGGGGCAATGCCCTGGATTTGTTTTTGGGCGGGTTTTGCTATTTTTAGCGGTTTACTAAATTAATCCCGGATTAAGGGATTAGGGTTTTGGTATCTACGAAATACCTAAAAACATTGTATATATATTGTATGGTAAATGGTGAAATTCAATATATGAATATAATAAAGGTTTTCCTGGTTGAGGGTTTCCGGTATAAATCTTTGTGTACTATGTGAATGAGCCATTGATTAATTTCTGTTTTGCTTAAGAATCTATATGTATTGCTTTACTTCACAGGTTTAAAACTTACATGTGGTATCTGATCTCATTTTTGGATTCAGAGGCACGCCTTTTTTGTTGAGGGTTTGGCTTGGTCTTGATAGATCAAGTTTATCTTGGGTCTGTGATAAACCTGGGTTTAGTGGGAGCTTTTGCAGTGG
>SNQJ01S0074818.1:0-32429 GCA_010110895.2 Picea sitchensis | reverse complement strand
AATAAAACTTTACATTAAATCATCACCATCAACCAACGATCACATAGAACCCGATAATGCTTCTCGAGACTTATTCAAATTCTGCAATTCTTCAATTCTTGGAATACTCTGATCCTATATATAATATTACTCAATGTATTCTCTGAAACTCCTCCAATTTTCACTCCTTGAATCCTCCCCAAAAAGAAGTTATATAGAGAATGGTAGACCTCATTCAATTCTGGTTTATTCAGGAGAGAGAACTTGTACAAAATGCTCTGCGCTCAATATTTAATATCAGACTCTAAAACTTTCACACAAGAAACTAAATCCTGTACTCTTTCCAATGAAATTTGTCTCACTTAATTTGGATTCTATATGAATAAGTTATGACTATTTTACCTGGAACACCTGTTTATGACTAGCTTCAGGACTAGTCAAAAACCCTATCTTCCACAGAGTGTATATCCAAAATTATAATGAATAAAGAGATGAATTTTTTACCATAGGTACCTAGATATGTCTTCTCAATACCATATCAATTTCACCATATGAATCATTCAATAAAAAAATTTATATCGAAAATGGTAAGATGACCTGTAAATAACATACCTTAGAACACATCACCAAAATACTTCATCCTTCCTTGAAATCCAACCTTCTTTACTTCATATTTCCTCTGAAATTCGACTTGTGTGTTTAAAATGAATGTATAATGATATGTATTTATACCCTATATGTCACTTCCTTTTAAAATTAGGGTCGACCTGACATTTTCTTATTTTGTAATTCTTTTCTTTAATTATCTTCAGGGTCGACCTATACTTCCTTCTTCAATTGACTTTGTCATCTTCAAAAATTAATTTCTCCTCAACCATGAGGATACACATGGCATTCCACCTACCACTGAAAACAATATTATGTATACTATCCATCCATGGGTTTTTTGTCTGCATGTGCATTGTCCTTCATGTCCAAATACCTTCATCAATATTTCAATCCAAAACCAATGACTAGGGTTGACATCAATGACAACAACCAATATTCCAACATGTACAACATGTTGTTTCTGCAATATACTCTACCTCGAATGTAGATAATGATACTAATGATTGTTTCTTGCTTAACCATGATACTAAACACTCACCCAAGTAGAACGTTGCTCTACTAGTGCTTCGTCGGTCATCAATGAAACCTGCCCAATCTGCATCTATGTAGGAAATACATGATATATCCTTTCCTTTTGGATACCATAATCCAAACTCTTCTGTTCCTTTGAGATATCTGAAAATCCTCTTCACTGCTTATACATGTAATTCCTTTGGTGCTGCTTGAAATCGTGCCACCTTTCCAACTGCCTACAGTACATCTGGTCTAGATGTTGTCACATATAGTAAGCTACCAATCATTGACATGTATTGCCTTTGGTATGTATACTTTGAATCATCATCTTTTCTCAACTTGCAACTGGTTTGCATAGGAGTGGTAACTAGTTTGCAATCTTCCATTCTGAACTTCTTTAGCATTTCTCTGATATACTTAGTTTGAGAAATAAAAATTCGTTGGTTTCTTTGACATATTTGAAGACCCAGAAAGAAGCATAGTTCTCTGAGTAATGACATTTCAAATTCATTCTACATATCCTTTGCAAATTTTTGGCTTAACCTATCATTAGTACTTCCAAAACAATATCATCAACATAAATTTCAATTAATAAAATACTACCTTGAGTTACCTTGATGTAGAGGTTGTTGTCTGCACTTCCTTTCCATAGTTCGTAGGGAGTTTTTTCATTGTTGTTTCTGAGCGTTACTTTGTTTTGAATGTGAACTATAGTATGCACTACATGTGTCCAAAAAATATATGTCAATTTGGAATCCATTAGCATTGTTCGAGCCATTTCCTGTGTAATTATCATCCATTATGATAATGTTCCTTTGTCTATGAACCACTCTTTGAACCAATCTATGAATCCATGATCTCATCAATAGTTTTCTTCAATCATGATCATGATTGAATCTATGAATTCATGGTATTCTTGAAGATGTATCTTCAATAGTTTTCTTAGATTTTGGTTGACCATGATTCTTTCCTTTGAGTATTTCTGCATAACTCTTTCTATTTTCTTCATTCTTATTTTCTAGAAACCTAGAGTGTTTGTCTTCATTCTCTATAAGTGATGTGGATGTTTCTGTCTCTTCAACATTCTTGTTGAGCTTGACGATTTTACTTCTCAATGTGACAACTTCTTCTTCAATATTCCCAACCTCTTCTCCTTTCTTCATTATCTGAGACTTCATGAATTCTTCTGTTCTTTTCACTTCTTCAAGCTGAATTTTTAATGTGATTATTTCTTCTTCAAGTCATTTCTCTTCTTGACCAAAATCTGCCTCAAGATGGTTTAGATCGTTAGTTCTTTCCTTAAGATGATATGTCAATATCTTCTCTCTCATTTCTACTTCTTCCTTCTGTGCTACTATGTTGGCTTCCAAATACTACTTTTGATATTCAATATTTTCTTTGATCTTTCTGGCTTCTTCTCGCTGAGTTCTTATGTTCTCGATGACTTGTTGGGATTCTTAAAAAATGTGAACACTTTCCTTTTGTTTCATCAGATATTTCTTGAGTGACTTGTTTTCTTCTCTTAGTTCATCTAAAGCACTAATCAATTCTGCTTCATAATTGTCTTCCTTTTCAATTATTTTTTCTGTCTCATTTCCTTCATGGCATTCTATTTCAAGATGTCTGCATTTTTAACAATTAAAGCAAAACAACATACCTCTAGTGATTATGTACTCTTGATCTTCTAAATCTGTTTGACATGGTGAACATAATTTGTCTTGATCTGTATCTGCATCTTCTTTGGCATTTTCTAAATCTACGATGGGTGAAGAATATATGTCATGTAACTTATCCCAAATTTATTTGGCTGGTGAACATTTACCAACCTTTTCTCTTACCAGATTAGGTAATCCTTCCCAAATGAAATTCATTGCTATTTTGTTATTCTTCTTCAATTCCTTCTTGGCTGCTGTATTTTCCCTTTTTGAACTATCATATCCTGTAACAACTGATAGCCAAATATAATGCCCCTATGCCTGTAAAAATACTTTCACCCATTTTCTCCAAATATCATACTTTAAACCATTTTGATCATTAAACATTGGTACTCCATTCTCAGAATAATCCATGATCTCCTTCCAGTGGTTAAATTGTTTCCTGAAGGAACTTGCTCTGATACCAATTGTTGGATTACTGGGGGGGGTGAATCAATAATAGAGTAATTCAATCCTTTTTAACCACAAATTCAAGTGTTATATCAATGTAGAATTATCATCCAATAGTTTCAAAGTAAATAAACAATGAACAAATGAGAAATAATACACATACTCAGTACACCAGTGTTTTTATGTGGAAACCCAAAGCGGGAGAAAACCACATAATGATTTTTCTTATATGTATTTAATAATTACATTCATTGGAAGCACCAAATTCCTTTGTTTTCTAGTTGCAACTAGAAGGAGGCTCAAACCTCCTATTTTCTCAGGCTACAACTTGAAGGAAGCTCCAACTCCCCAATTCTTTGGCTACAACAAGAAGGAGGCTACAACCCCCTAGTTTCTCAGGCTACAACCTGAGGGAAGCTCCAACTCCCCAATTCTTTGGCTACAAACAAAAGGAGGCTACAACCCCCTATGTTCTCCGACTACAATCAAAATATGGCTACAACCACCTATCCTTGCCCCGTCCAACCACCCTGACGTAGAAGTAGAATGATGGAACCACTGTCACACTATCACTGTGAGATATATTGTTGTAAACCTGTACCAATCAACCTGTAATCATCATGTAACAACTTGTAACAATAACATGTACCAACATGTATCATACATCAACCTGAACCTCAAACTATACCATAAAAAAATGCATCAACTATGCACCAAACCTGTACAAATAACCTATCCAAACAACCTGTAATCAACCTATACCATAAACAAGTGCATCAACCATGCACCAACCTATACCTCAACTTGTATCGTCAACGAGTGCATCAACCATGTACCAAATATGTACCAATCATGCATAAAATACAGATGAAATATGACTCATCAATATGTACCAACATCATCAACTATACACCTCATGTATGTGCCAACTCATCAACTACTTGTCTCAACCATGTACCCAACATGTACCTCAACCAAAATCCCTCATCAATTTCATAATCCAAATATGATTTGTAACTTTGTAACATACCTGGTGTATATGATCACATAACTGCAAACCTTCCTTAACTTTAACAACAAGAGACTAGCATTTTCATCAAACTTTACTTTAGTCTCACATGACTAATTTTGGATTAGTCAAAAACCCTAACTTGCAATAATCATGAATATGTACCTATCATAATTAAATATATGAAAATGGTACACAAGGTTCTTCATTGTATTTTATGCAATTCCTCTATATTTCACTACTTGGAACCTCTCAGAAAAGGAGTTATAGAAAAAATGGCATACCTTGTTGACTTCTGGCTTATTCTAGAGATCGAACTTGTAGAGTCTGCCCCACATAGAATATTTTTTGTATGGATATGAAAATTGTACATAGAATACTATAGACTGTACTATAACCAATACATTTGGTCTTACTTAATTTTGATATTTTATGAAGAAGGTATGATGTTTTTACCCGAAACACTTGTTTTGGACTAGTTTTAGGACTAGCCACAAACCCTATTTTCCATGGTGTGTAACTCCAAAAATACAACAACCCACAAGATGAAATTTGTATCATAGCTATTTGGATATTTTTCCTCAATGGCCTCCCAATTTCACGGTCTAAATAATTCTAAAAAAACGTTATTGAGAAAATGGTGACATGACCTGTAAACAACATACCTTAGAAAACATCATCAAAAGAATTTATCCTCCCTTGAATTTTGGTCTTCTTTACTTCACCTTCCCTCTGAAATTCGGCTTAGATATCCTTTGGTTACCTCAGTCACCTATAGATATTGAATATGATCAAGTGTAATTAAAATGAGAGAGCCTTTCCTCTTATTTATACTTTCATGTAGCTTCCTCAAGGGGTTACCTTTTAAACATCTTAACCCACTTTCCTTATTTTAGGGTTAACCCACTTCTAACGACTTGTCCAATTAGAAATTTCTCCATTAACTTTACTATTTAAATAATTTCGTTTGTATTCACTTTGAATTATAGTACACTCATCACTTCACTTTATTATTTACCTTCTAAAATATCTTAAACCACTTTGACTACTTTGACCTTTTGGGGCTTCCAGATGACTCACGAGGTTTCTCCAACTTGACATGGCCATAAATATTTAAACGTGAGGAGTTATGTGATGTTCCACATACCACTGGAAATGACATGACATGTACTATCCATATAGAGTATTCTTACCTGCAAATGTATCAAAACTAATACCATTATCCATCAAACAAACTTGGGTCCATTGCCCAAATCTTTCTCCAACTTCACATGGCCATAACTCTCTAACCGTGAGGAGTTATGTGCATTCCAAATACCACCAGAAATGAACTGAAATGTATTATCCATATGGAATAGTATTACCTGCAAATATATCAAAACTCATACCATTATCCATCAAACAAACTTGGGTCCATTACCCAAACCTTTGTGCTACTGAAATTTTCTACTAGACTTTCTTCAAGGGTTGGCATCAATGACAACCAACCTAAATAATCAACAATGAGTTCATTGAACATGAACTTGCACCAACACCACTGCTTCCCAAATGGGTCCATTCAACATGAGAAGAAGTCAATGATCTTGTCGGTGATCCTACATATCAACGTTGGACATGTTCATAGTTCCATTGAGCCTCCTCTCTTTTGGCTCAAGTTTCAAAGACTCGTGATCTAGGCACATTTACATAAGCTTCTGGTCATCCATATTGAGACCCATCAATGAATGAAGAATATTGTTCTTTAATGGTGATCGATACTTGGAATATTATACCTCTTCCGAAAGGAAGAAAAATTGTTTGATGTAAATGGGTATACAAAACTAAGTATGCATCACATGGAAGTGTTGAAAGACATAAGGATTGGTTAGTTGCGAAAGGATTCTCTCAAGTTGAAGGAATTGACTAGAATCAGTCCTCCCCCCCATAACCAAAGTCAATTCCATCCACCTTGTTCTATCCCTTTCTACCTCAAATAGATGGGGGGTCCATTAGATGGATGTTAAATACACCTTCTTGCATGGGGGTTTTCAAGAAGGAATCTACATAGAAAAACCTCTTGGATATGTTTAGAATGAATCAATCCTTTTATGCCACCTTCATAAATCTCTCTATGGTTTTAAGTAAGCTCTTTGAGCTTGGTATGAAAAAATGGATAACTTTCTTCTTGGCATTGGCTTTTCTAGATGTCATTCTAACCCTAATGTATATACCAAGAAAGTATAAATCCATCTCATAATACTTGTTATTTATGTTGATGAACTTATCCTCACTAGTAGTGACCCTAAACTTTTAACCCATGTGAAATCCAACATTAAAAAGAAATTTGAAATGATAGACTTAGACCATTCACATTATTTCCTTGGCTGCCAAGTATTGTGAACTAAGGAAGGAATTTCTCTTTCCTAGTCTAAGTATGCATGTGACCTTCTTCACCACTTTCACATTGAAGATTGTAAATCAACCCCTTCTCCCTTCCAGTTTGGAGTCAAACTTGTTGCCACATGTACTAATCCTGAAGTTGATGCCACTTTGTATTGTTAGTTAGCTGGTATCCTTTTGTATTTGATTCATACCCATCTTGATATTTGTTTTTTTGTTGATCTTGTTGCCTAGTATATGCAAACACCCCATGAGAGCCATTGGCAAGTAGAAAAAAATATACTTTGGTATATTGGGTACAATTCAGTTTGGGGTAGATTATAGTTCAGGGGGGATTCCTTTGTTGGTTGGTGCCATTGATTTGGATTGGGCCAATGAGATTGATGATTGAAAGTCTACTGCAAGTTCTATTTTCAGCCTTAGTTATGAACTTTTCACTTGGTCTTGTAAGAAATGATATTACTCTTTCTTCAGTAGAAGCAGAGTACCAAGAAGTGGTTAATGCAAGTCAAGAAGCTTTGTGGCTTTGAAAGATCCTTTCAGAGTTTGGATTCCAGCAATAACATCCAACCACCCTCTGGGGTGAGAATCAAAGTGTCATCGAGCTTGTGAAAGATCTAGTTCAACATCAATATAGAAAACACATTGAGATACACATGCACTTCATCAGAGAGATCATTCATGATCAAGTTATTGAAGTGCTTTTTTTCCCTACAAATGATCAAGTTGTAGACATTTTCACAAAATATATTATAGAAGCAAAGTTTTCCAAACTTCGATCTATGTTAGGAATTCAGGAAGTTGTCATTAAGGGGGGATAGGTTCTAGTGCCACCTTCCTTCTCCTATTATGTCACCTTTGTGTATCCTTCAATCCTATCCCAAATTGTTCTTAAGGGGGAATGTTAGGATATTTAGACACTTATGAGTTAGTTAAGTTCAACTTGGTCTAATATGTCTTTAGGTAAAAGTGTGTTTCTTTAGTATGCATTTATAGTTATGTAATTTTATAGTCACATTATGTTCTAGAAATAGAGTGATTTGAGGGATCATATTCTCCTTGATATTAAATACTATATTTATCCATGGCTTGACACTCGATTGGTTGATTATATTTATTTAAATAACAAGACGGGCATTTTTTGACAATTGATTGGTGAGAAACTCTCTTGTAAAATAATTTTCTTTTGCATTAATATATTCGCTCAAGTGGCCACATTGGTTGGGGTCATGGAATGTTTCCCTCTTCAAGGGTTTTAACCAAGTAAAAACATCGGTGTATTGATCTTTGATCTGGTTGTGTGAGAGATTATTGAAAGTGTTCATCCTATGCAGGAATACCTTGTTTTGTCAAACATTCAAAGCTACACTTCCACAAGACTAGCCAAAAGTGTTGTAATGCATCATGTATATATTTAGATGTGAAATCAAGAATTTCTCTCATTTTCTCTTTGGTAAACTTCATCCTTGGATAACCTGAATTTTAACCCTAATGCCCACTTGAGGCAAGACACTAGCTTGTAAAACAATTCAAATTGATAGGGGTGTTCAGAAAGTTGATCATGAATACACTTTCAAGCGCAATCAAGGTCATGAATTAAAGAACATCCAATAGGAAACCAATTCACCCACATAAATACTACCCACCAATATGAAATTCCATGCTCATGGACAATTTGAAGGAAAATTTATGGGTAGCATTTCCTTGTCATTTGCGTTTGTGAATGAGGTAGAAATATGTTTTGGTTTAAGAAATGGAACCTAGTCAAGGTTCAACCATGCCAAATCCGTAGTATGTTTTTTATGATATGACCGCTAGTGGGATTTTCCTTTATTAAATAGCGAAGAAAGGCCTAAAACTGCTGAAAATATGATAAATTGGTCATTGTTGAAAGACACAATATATGCATCCTCCATTGATGACAATGAGAACACTAGAGACATAAAACAGATATATTTTCACATAAGTCTCCTTGTCCCATCTCAGAGGATGTGCTAGGAGGAGATTTATCTTTGATGACCATGTACAACTTGAAAACATTAAACTTCAAGAGCACCAACCTCTTGCAAGAGATACATGGTATGGATCTTCCTACAAAGATTGTGACATCTCTAGTAAGCTTTAAGAACCTTGAGAGAAGGTGAAACCATATCTACAACCAATTGTCATGCATGGTGACATAAACATAATGAAAGACATAAGAGTTGTTTTCATTAAGCATCACTCCAAAGCAGCCAATTGATCATCATAATCATAGTCTTATTTTGCTCATAATATTTTTTCCAAGGAAATAAGATTCAAGGTGGTTGCCCTCCCTTTTCTATTGGGACCTTGGAAACATGAAATTGGTAAGATTCAAGATTAGATTTGAGGTATGCATGCAAGTGTGGGTTCTTGTTAATTCAAACACTACCTTCCTGGTAAGTGTTACATGCAAAACTAACTATATGCTTAATCATTGATTTTTGTCATAAGACCTTTGTTAGTGTATCCTTATAGGGAGGATGTCTTAGTTATCCCTATTTCTAAATCAAATTTTGCTACACAGGAAGCTGATCAAATTAGGAGGAATTTCTTAATTTAAATGATATCAAATTTATGTTTGTAAATTGATTAAAAAATCATTCCAGATGATTAGTTGCTAGTTTGGTCGATTATCTTCAGCATATGATGCTTGGCTTGTTAGAGTCTTATATTGTGAATGCCTTTTATGTAGGTACCAAACATTGACGATTTTTTCTTACTCGAGGAAAGGAGGAGAGAGCTTGAGAAAGGGAAAAATCCCTAGAAAATTGATATATCCATGGGGCATATTGCATCAAAAATTTTGTTTACAAATGTATTTTGAATCTTTCTGTGTAATTTTATGCACATTTTTGTCACAAGTTCTTTCATTTCTTCCAATACAATTAAAACTAGTCTTATGTGCTTGAATTGAACTAGTGATAATGTGAGCATGTTTATGCTTTGGATTAATTTGTAGGACCTGGAGAGTTAGATAATGAGCATAGGTTCCACAAGAACAAGGATAATGTAGGAATATAGAAAAGATGCAAAAGAAGGAGAAAAGGAAGAACTAATTAGTCCATAAATTTCTTGGAACACAAGGCCATAAGAACACGTTGGAAATTTTTGAGAAACAAAAAAGTGAAATTTAATTCTTAGATAGCCTAGTGTCGAAGCCTATTTAGACGAGTCACTATATGCCTAGTCTTTCACCGGGATTAATCTTTTCGAGAGGTTGCATGAATACTTCTTGTGTTATGACTCATGAATTTTTTAAGCCTTGTGTCGTGCTAACATTCATGCTTTCTTCTTAGAAGTATTTTCCTTGATTACTTCCTATCTTTACTCTTTATTTACTAAAGGTTTGATTTTTCAGTTGTATATTGGTTTTGAGCTAAGCTTTATCTTTTCTTTTGAATGTAAATACAAGGTTTTATTTGAGAATATTTCTTCCCTTGAATACAACCTACATTTTTTATTCATTTTCTTTGAACTCACCGATTTTGGTGGATGTTATACATGTTTCTAAACTCCATTTGTCTTAGTTTGGTAGCACCATGCACAAAAAACCAAACCTGAAGTAGTCTACATGTCTTTCTTGGTTTATGAGCTGAATTGAAAGGCCATATTGAAGATAAATTAGGTATTATTTGGAATAGTGTGACAACAATTGGACCATGACTTGATGGAATGACTAATAAATGATTATCCTTTCATGTTGGCTGGTGAGAAATTCCCATTTAATTATGGAACCACGCAGACACTAAGTGATTTCTCACAGGAAGGGTGGAATATTAAAGTCTACGGGTTGAAAACCAAAATATATTATTTTAATTAACCAATTGCATAAAAGATATAAGACAAATCCCAATATCTAGCAGTCATCCCCTATCAGGATAAATAATAATAATAATAATAAAGAAGGCCACAACTTCCCCAATCCACAAGATGTTAAGCATATATTAAATAAATCGAGAAGGACTAGGAAAGGAAGCGTTATCAAATCAGGGGACATGCATATATATTCTCTAGGGATATGGATTCTCACTAGCGGTGGAGAAAGGTCCATGATGACATGGAAACTCCATTGGGGCTACAGACACTCGCAGACAGTGGAGCAACACCCGAGGGATAATATATCCAAGACCGATGAAAATCATTTATATCTCAAATCTATATCAACCCTATGATGAATATGTTATTTTGGATCATCGACACAATTTAATGATATAAATATTGTCATCATTCATCCTCTTAACATAATGAACAAGATCTAGTAGTTGGCATGTAAGCATCGCTAGTGAACCCACCATGATGAAGGGTTTAAGTACCTACTTCACACTTATATTGGAATGATCTTGAAGGTAAGAATGTGATCTTATGCACTTTATGCTCATAATTTAGGGAGGACTAGAAGATACTTTGGCTTCGTCCTATGTGTCACCAATTGTTGAGGCCTCAACGACCCCCCAAGTTCAATGGCTTGGGGTCCCTCCTAAATTTTTTCAAAATAAATCTTTTAATTGCTTCATTTGTTAACTGTGTTCTCTTGGTTTTTAATTGTTGAGCGTTTTGTATTTGAATGGTGATTCATTCTCGACTACCTATTTCTTGTTCCACATCATGTTGCAGTCATGATTGAGTATAGAGGTAGTCTTATTGAGTTTGTTTTCATCACAAAGTGGTCCTTGTTGCATGTGTCACATTTTCATGTGTTTTTGTGCCTCTTGGTTCTTTACTAACCTTGACCTGTGAAAATGTCGTCTATCATCACTTGGGTTGATTACAACATTTGCAAGACATAACCTAGCTATGAATTGTTATTAAAAAATAATTGACACTTCCACCAAGTGCTCCAGACGCGAGTTGGCTATTTTCACGGGATAAGAGCTCTTAATTGCTGATGACTAATCCCAGTTTCAGTTGGCATGTTGAAATCATGTATAACATAGATGTCAAAAAAGTTGAAAAAACAAATTTGGGTAAAGAAGTGACAATAATGGGGCCCAAAATTCTATTAAAAAATGTTTTTGTGCATAATTGTGGGTACCTGTCAAAGTGAATTTTTCACTTCCGGAATGGGCCTACTATAGGTTTTGAAGATTATAGACCCAACACAACTAATAAAATCTGAATCCAAGACCCAAAAGTACAAGAATGCACACTGAGGATTTCCCATCAAATGTACCTTGTCGTTTATGAGAGTCGTTGAAATGATCTCGAATAGGATTGTATGACCACTCATTGGAAATCCTAGTTTATTCTTTCCACACTACAAAATATGGCATCTCAGTCAGACATCATATGGAAAGATTTTATCTAGAGAAAATATCGAGAACCTTGAAATATCAACTTGCAATCATCACACCACAATTAGAAGAGTTGTGATTAAGGAAGAAGAAGCACATTAAGCAATTTGCGGAAGCACAAATTCAAAAAATATCTGGAGAAATTTCAGGGTATTCTCAATGAAGTGATGTTGTACTAAAATATACCATTAAAATAAAACAATGGGGAAGAAAATGACTTTTCACTTATAAAGTTATATGAATATCATGCACATCTTCAAGAACTCAAGAAAGAGAAGAGTGTCTACCTTCACAAGATACTGGAATATGTAAATGAGGTGCATGGATTTTGTGCGGTACTTGGTATGGACTTATGGAAGACTATCAATGAAGTACATCAAAGTTTGCCTATATTATATCTTAGATAGAAAAAAAGAAAAAATTATCAACAAGACATTGGAGGGATTATTGCACACTATTCAGACATTGAAAGATGAAAAGAAGCTTAGAATTCAAAAACATTGCAAGACCTTGGAACATATTTGGTTGAAATTTTGAACCTAATAGATACTTCAATGGAAGAAAGAGAAGGATATAGAAATTTTGTATGAAATCTTGGAGCATTAGATAAAGAATTTATAGGAGCAGGTGCTATTTCACTTGATATCATTGAGAAGACAAAGGTAGAAGTTGGAAGATTGAATTTGTTGAAGGAAAGAAAACGAAATAATTGGCATTGAAAAAGAGGCTATAGTTGGAGGAAATATGTAGAGGAGCACATATGGAACCATATTCTAGCATGAAACCAAATAATTCCAATTCCCTAATTGATTTTGGTATGGTGGACCCTTCCAAGCTTCTAGCTAATATTGAATCACAAATATTGAAAGTGGAGGAAGATGTTGTAAGCAAGAAAGAAAATGATGGAAATAATAGAAAAGTGGCTTGCAACTTGTTAAGAGGAAAGTTGGCTTGAAGACTACAATAGGGATAAAAATAGATACAATTATATCCAGGTGCTCTCATATATCTCAAACGTGTAGAGCACGCTCGAGTAACTATGAACAAAATTCTAGCCCTTGTTGAGAATTGAACCTTTCCTATTTGGCTGGTTCGAATCTATCCTAATAAGTGCTTAGTTGGAATCCCCTTGGTCAAGTGCACTAGTTTACGTCAACAAGTTTACTAGGGGTGCTAGCCACAAATGTGGGGAATCATCCCTTAGGTTAATCCACACTGTTTTTCTTGGAAAAAAAAAGAATATGTGTGTGCGTGTTTGATTATATTATTATTATGTTTTCCCATAATGCATTTCCTAGGGAAACCCTATAGGTACTTTCTCTCATTTTGAGGATGGTACCCAAGGTAAAACAAATTCTTCAAGGCTTAAGGATAAGTCAATAATCAACATTTTTTCTGTCAACCACTTGAGTGATACCCAATTGACATGTGTGTGTGTGTGTGTTCTCTAAGAAAAACCTTGCAAGATCCCCCTTCTTCCCTAGAATATAGGGATGGAGATTGAATCAACCATCAACCACAATAGAGGTTGTTAAACTTGTGGGAATCAATTGGATTTGAACCTATGATCTATGGCCTCCTCATGAACAATGCCTTGGGTGAATGGTTGAATCGATTGATCTAACCCTCAAGGGCACATGCACGTGCATGCGCATGTACACATACACACACATCATTTTTCCCCAATAAAAACATCGTGGAAAACCTAAGGGATGCTTTCCCACTTTAGTGGATGATATCCCTAGTAAACCCATCAACGTAGACTAGTGCACCTCACCCAACAGGATTTGAACTAGGCACTTGTTGGCATGTAGCCTAAGTTTCCAAATGAAAAATCTCATTGATGTGACATCAACATGTTGGATGACCATGATTAAAAGGGGCAATGGTGATTAAATGAATTTTGGTCATCTAATAATGCCAATCCACCTCTATTCCAATATACTAGTACACATGATTCAATCATGACTAGTGAATGTTGATAAGTATAGATCACTCCAGGATGTCCTTAATGGAGAATAAAAAACATGAAAGCCACCAATAGAAAGTGACAAAAATCTATGTGTTATTTGTTAATAGGGATAAATGGTTGGATGACTAGGAATAAAAGGGGCATCTATGGTAAAAATTGGTGATGACGATTAAACGTATCAACATTGTCCAATCCTTCGATCCCTTGTACTTGCTTTGAGATTCAAAACTAAGAAGACCACCCAGTGTGGTCTTCTGGTTGAAAGGGCTAATTTGTTGAACAATCATGATTAAAAATGAGGCATTTATTAATAAGGCTAAATTGTTGGACCACCAAAATTAAATTGAATAATGACAATTAAGTGAAACCTAATTGTTTAGTTATGCTCATCACCCTCTATTCTAATATATATAAATACCTATAATAATTGATAAAAAACAAAGACTCTATATTATTGATACATGATACGAGTTATAAAAGATATTAATATAAACATAGGAGTTATAGATGTCAACCACAAAAAGGCTATCACTATATGATGAAAATATCTAATTGAAACCATCTATTTACCACTGGTTAGAAAAATAAAAAATGTAAATAATGATATCCACTATGAAATTATGATTTATGTTGTTGATTGTATATGTTAAATGATGGCATATATTAATTATTTACCAATGGTGAGAAAATGATGACATCCACTATGAAATTACGTTTTCTTATTGAATTGTATGTTAAATGATGGGCATATATTAATTGGTGTAAGTTCATTGCCTTTATAAATAAAAACTGGTGTGATAAATCTTGTTTAGTTACAATGATGGGATCCACAAAGGTTATTAAAATTATAAGGAAAAGTAATATATGGTGTATATGTGTTATTGAATTATTGACATGTTATTATTAATTAACCTTTATTCATGTTATTGAATTATCATATATGTTATTAATCATTATATTAAATGATGGATTTTAACTGTCCATGTTATTGAATTATCATATATGTTATTAATCATTATATTAAATGATGGATTTTAANTGATACGAGTTATAAAAGATATTAATATAAACATAGGAGTTATAGATGTCAACCACAAAAAGGCTATCACTATATGATGAAAATATCTAATTGAAACCATCTATTTACCACTGGTTAGAAAAATAAAAAATGTAAATAATGATATCCACTATGAAATTATGATTTATGTTGTTGATTGTATATGTTAAATGATGGCATATATTAATTATTTACCAATGGTGAGAAAATGATGACATCCACTATGAAATTACGTTTTCTTATTGAATTGTATGTTAAATGATGGGCATATATTAATTGGTGTAAGTTCATTGCCTTTATAAATAAAAACTGGTGTGATAAATCTTGTTTAGTTACAATGATGGGATCCACAAAGGTTATTAAAATTATAAGGAAAAGTAATATATGGTGTATATGTGTTATTGAATTATTGACATGTTATTATTAATTAACCTTTATTCATGTTATTGAATTATCATATATGTTATTAATCATTATATTAAATGATGGATTTTAACTGTCCATGTTATTGAATTATCATATATGTTATTAATCATTATATTAAATGATGGATTTTAACTGTCCATAATGTATATATCTTTTAATGATGTATACATATGTTTTTTTCAGGATGGACATGTTAATTGTCTTAAGTTCATTGTCATTATAAGTAAAAGTTATAGTGAGTTTCTCAATGATGACAATATAATCACATTCAATGATAAGTTTCGTTATGCTTTGGGTTGAAAATATTGTATTATTGGCATTTAAGGTCTCTATTATAATACTTGTGGATTTTTCATTATTATGTGAATATAGTCATGTAATATGTGTATATATATCTTATACTTGTGAATATAGTCATGTAATATGTGTACACATATCTTATACTGGTGTATTTTTCATTATTATGTGAATATAATTTTATGTAATATGTGTGCATATACGTTAGAATAATTTAATTGTCTTAGAATGAGTTTAACAAAGGTAACAACGTATTAATGTTATAGGGTATTAATATATGGATTATATATGTAATAAGATTATTGATATAAATATTAAAAAAATTATATTATAAATATTTTAAAATTTAGAAAAAAAAAATATTAATATAAAAAAATATATAAATTTATTAATCTAAAATATAAGTTATAGGGAACATATATGAATTACATATGATATCATGGAATATTTGTTATTGAATAATGAAAAATATATACTCAAGATTATATATTTAATGATGATTAGAAAACTACTATAATCAAATATGTAATTGAAAACAATGAATATGAAAGGGGTGACAAGTGTGAATATTTGTTATTGAATAATGAAAAATATATACTTAAGATTATATATTTAATGATGATTAGAAAACTACTATAATCAAATATGTAATTGAAAACAATGAATATGAAAGGGGTGACAAGTGTGAATGAGGGGGTTCATCCTTGATTTCAAAGAAAATCAAGAAAAAAACTTTGTGTGGGGTTCTAACAACTAAGTTGAAGTTATGACACTTTAGCAAGGGGAATTACTTATGAAGCAAACGAGAGTTAAAAATATAATGGTGGTTGGGGACTCCATGGCAATAGTTTGCCATATGGTCACTCATATGCTACTTCGTGATGCATGATGCTTAGTTGGGAAAAATAATATTCATAATTTAAAGGCTAATGGAAAGTTTTGAAAATGTTGAGTGTTTCCATGCGCTTCGAGGGCTTACAATGGATAAGTGGCGATCCTTTCCCATAATGATAAATGCCCTCTTTAAGAGCTTGAATCACTGCGCATCCATATATCTCATCTTGCATGAGGAAATATAGATGGATGTTGGTAAGATGGGATGGATGGGAGTACGTGATATAATGTTTTTTCTATGGAGTTTAAACTTACCAACCTTCATCATCACCATTCTTTGATGAAAACAAGGGTATAGACAAAGCCCCATGCTTTGCAATTCTGTAGATCACAATCCCTTGTAGGTGTAGAAGTGAGGCTCTTCATTAGAGGGTAGAAGCGAGCATATATACTTGCACAAGAGGAAGCCTAGCATTTTTATTGAAGCTTGACACCTTTCAAAAATATGGAAATGGGAACATTTTCCCAAAAGAGGAATCAACCATTACTATTTTCTTAAGACTCGGGCTATAAGAATGGGTGGCTCACATGGCCATTTAAACATGTATGCTTTATGTGAGAATTTAAAATTAAGAAGAGAAATTAGGAGGTGGGAGAGGTATTATGATGTCGTCTAAGAATTCCTTTCCGTATACATGAGGAAATGGGAAGGTTGGAGGAAAGATTAGGAGGATAAAAACTCTATGGAAATGTAGGTGATGCAAAGGTAGATGATCACTACAAACGCTTAGGTAGACAAATTAAAGGGAAAACACATTTAGCTAGAAAAAATAGAACAAATGAATAGTTATAGGTTGGAGGAAGTTGAGGAGAAAGTTAGAGTATTGTAGGATGAAGTACTCAAATTGGAATTGGAGCAACGCCTAGGCTATTATGAGTTAAGGAATCCATGAAATCCAACTCTCTCGTTAGGCAATATTGACTAGGATTAGATGGAAGCTATGGAAGAGGACATTGTTCAACAACTCACCAAGATAGTAGCTAAGCAATCCTTAGACAATCCTTCTTCAATGGTAGGTAGCATGCATAATACCCTAAGTGGGTACATGCCTAAAAGTCCTTGGAATTTTCTTATGTATTGCAAAATAGTTTTGTTAGGACAATATGTTAGGATATATAAAAGTTATATGGTCAAATGTAGAGCTAGAAATCTAAGAATAACTCAAACTGGAAGCTTTTTTTTATGAAATATTGAAGAACTATGAGGATGAGGGTGGGGGCTGGGGGTAATATTAGAGAAAACATAATGAGGGTGGGGGAGGGGGGTAATATTAGAGAAAACATGTTTAATGAGGGTGGTCATGTTATGTTTTCTCTAATATTCCCCCCCACCCTACCTAACTCTGAAGTTTTCAAAGTAGACTTACTTTCTAAATTTTGTATTAATTTGCTAAGAAGTTCACCTACAACCCATTTATATTATTAAAATATGATTACGAAACTATTATTGATATTATTAAATTATATATATATATATACCATTTGAACCTAAGTCTCTCTCTCTCTCTCTCTCTCTCTCTCTCTCTCTCTCTCTCTCTCTCTATATATATATATATATACCATTTGAACCTAAGTCTCTACCATTATCATCTATGCATAGAAAAGTAGGGCATTTGAATCTAAGTCTTTAACACCGGAGTGAAAGACAGTCAATTCGGCTCCTGGCCAACTGCTCAGGCAAAGATTAATAACTTCAAAAGAAAAGAGAACAGGAGATAAAAACACACTTTTTATTTATATTAGAAACTCTCTCTAAAACCCGATGCATACAAAGAGGAAATAACTCTGTATATATAGATTTTTTCCCGGACACAGGTCCGACATGGACTAGACACAAAGTGGAGATTTGATCGCCTGAATCCATGAAAGCGATGTATAATAATCATCAAAGTAAAGCTACAGTGTGGAGATTCTTTTAGGAGGGAACCCACTAAAGCCTCGTACAAAGATAAAAGTAGAAACAACAATATTCCTTCATGAAGAAGGAGCTAAAAGACAAAGTACAAATGTCGAAAGTAAGATGCTTTTTACAAAGTAATAGACCAAGCCATGTGAAGGCCATGTGAAGTATCAACTCCAGTCAGAATCATAATTATCATGGCTTAGTGGAGAATAGACTTCATCATCGTTGTCATAGATGTCATTAGCATCATCAGGTATGGGTGGTACAATGCCTGGAACCAAATCATGCATCCAAACGGGTTCATGTTCTTGGAAACAGACGGAGAATGGTGAGTGTTGCATGAAGGCATCTTGGAGATGAGCTGGTAGATAAACTTCTCTGTAGAAATCATATGACAGAAAGAAATCCAATTGGTGATCACTTGTAAAACCCCAATTATAAAAAATACCTTTATACAAAATATTGAAGTGAAGTGTATCATAATTTAAGGTTGCTTCTGCCTTTTCGGTCTCCAAAACGGATAATAATAGCTGAGGAGTAGCATGCCTCAGGGAAGAAACTCTTGGTATATATTGTTGAAGAGTTAAATTGAACCAAGGGATCCAAAATCTGAATGGAATCTGGATATCTTCATAATACATGATGATACTTCTAGTTTTGTAGTGTTGGGTATGTGTTATATTCTTTGCATGTGTGTGTGTGTGGGCGCGTCAGATATGACAACTACAGTTTTTTGCTATTTTTAGCGGATTTGTAAATTAACCCCGGATTAAGGGATTAGGGTTTTGGTATCTACGGAATACCTAAAAACATTGTATATATTGTATGGCGAATGGTGAAACTCGAGATAATGAAAATAAGAAAGGTTTTCTCGGTTGAGGGTTTCCGGTATAAAATCTCTATGTACTATGTGTATGAGCCATTGATTAATTTCTGTATTGCTTAAGAATCTATATGCATTGCTTTACTTCGCAGGTTTAAAACTTACACATATGCAGATTGGGCAGGTTGTATTGATGACCGATGAAGCACCAGTGGAGAAACGTTCTACTTGGGTGAGTGTTTAGTATCCTGTCTAAGCAAGAAACAATCATCAATGTCTTTATCTACAGCCAAGGAAGAGTATATTGCAACAACATCATGTTGTACATAGCTTCTTTGGATGAAACAAACTCTGACAGATATACAGGTTGAGTATGATGATCCCATTCCAATCTATTGTGATAATACAAGAGCCATCAATATCTCAAAGAACCCGGTGATGCACTCCAAGACAAAGGACATTCCAATAATGTATCACTTTCTACGGGAGCAGGTTGCAGAAAATAACATCAAAGTTGAGTATGTGGGCACAAAAGAACAAGTGGAAGACATCTTTACAAAACCACTTCCACGGGAAGTCTTTGAGTATCTTCACCAGAGACTCAGAATGATTTATACTCCAAAATGAAGGTTTTTGAATGCTTATCTTAAATTTCTTATATGTACATGAGGAAGAACCATAAAGAGGACAATTCAGTTAGGGGGGGCAACCTCAGATGGAAATATACCTTTGCCATTGATGACAAAGGTGGAGAGATTCATCAGATGCAGAGGACAAAGGCATGGTTCCAGGGGGAGAAATGGTCACATAGATGCAGAGGACAAAGTTATGGTTCCAGGAGGAGCATGAGTGATATGACTTCTGTATTGCATGAAATGATTTTATTATTGCATCAGAGTGTTGCCATCAATGCCAAAGGGGGATATTGTTGATTAATGTTGGTTGTCATTGATGTCAACCCTTGAAGAAAGACCAATGACACAAAATTTTGGGTAATGGACTCAAGTTTGTTTGATGTAAATATGACTCATTATTGTCTTTTCATGGTTGATAATAATTACAAATGGATGAACTCCAAAGTGGTCCCCTTATGGTGAAATCCCTCACTGGAAGACGCTTTGCGAATTGAGTTATCCTAAGAAGTATGGTTAGAGAACCCATGATTATTTGTGGAATAATGAGTTGAAGGCCAGTGAATTTGTTAGTGAAACTATCCCATATGGATAGTGCTTGTCAAGCCATTTCTGGTGGTATGTGGAACGTCTCATAACTCCTCACGGTTAGAGAGTTATGACCATGAGAAGTTGGAGAACCTAGGTTTGGGTAATGGACCCAAGTTTGTTTGATGGATAATGGTATGATTTTTGATCTATGGTGGTATTTGGAACGTCACATAACTCCTCACGGTTTGAGAGTTATGGCCTTACGAAGTTGGAGGACCCTCATATGTCATCTAGAAGCCCCGAAAGGTCAAAGTAGTCAAAGTGATTTAAGATATTTTAAAGTTAAATAATCTATATGCATTGCTTTACTTCACAGGTTTAAAACTTACATGTAGGACTTAGCAAACTGATGGATTGCAAAATAATCTATCCATTGTAGATCCAGATCAAATATATATGCATAGTGCATGAGCTGGTGAGGTGGATGAGTATGCCCAAAGATAATCCTATGATTGTTAACCATTTGCCAAGTATAATTATAGATAGTTCTTCCAGCCCAAGAATTGGCCCATCTATGAAGAATGTTCTTCTGGAGTTCTAGTGTCAAGGTGTGTAGAAGTTGTGAAAAACATTCCCAACATAGCTAAAGTGAACAATTTGAACATATAGTAATGGAGTAGGTGGAAGAAGAGGTGTTGGATATTGATCCTTGATAAAAAAACATTTTTAAATCTTTGCAAGCAACTACTCATGGCTCTTGTATCAACTTGGACATCTAGAGAATAGGTTTTGTAACCAAAAAATTTAATGCCAATAGTTATGACCATGCAGTCTGCAATGAGGCTTATGTCAAGAGCAGGGAGAGAAGAATTATCAGTTTCTTTAGGTGGAAGCAGTTTAGGAAAAATCACTTGTTGACTTGATTCTGCTCGGGCAATAGTGAGAGAAGTAAACCGGGAGTTTAGATGATCCAATTCTACTATAGATGCTTGGATATGGCTGGCTAGGGTTTGCATCTGATATCTTTTAAGGTGGAGATCATTTTCAACTTGTCAGATTTCAATCAGGATTTCAGCTTCAGTATGTCTGGTTGGTCGAGACAGAATACTAGCATACTTTGGTTTGGACCATTCTTCATGAGGGATTTCATTCTCTTCATCTGTAAACTGTATACTCTGAATAGGAGGCAACTGTTTGACTAGATCATCAATTTTTGATTGGAGCCTATTTTTCAGAAGGAAGGTGCCAGGTGCTAGATTAGCCTTTTGCTTTTGGAGATCATGAATCTGTTGTTGTATGGAACCGTGAGAAGAGAACATGAAACAATGACTCAAATATGAACATTCATCATTAGAAGTAGAATGAATATTCAAATTCTTGAACTGTAACTCATTAATAATATCTGAGTCTGAGTTAGAACTGTACACAAAAAAATGTTCATTGTCGGAACAAGAAGGCTCTGTTAGATCCCAATCAGTAGGATTTTGATTAGTAGAAAATATTTCTGTTATCTTTACATGAGCTCTATTTTATTTATTGGGACATTTGTTGGCCCAATGATCCTTGCTGGTGCAAATATAACAAGCTGTGGTTTTTCTTGGAAATTTTATTCTCCTAAAGAGATGTTCATCTTTCTGCTTAGGAGACCTGCCATGCTCTATTTTATACGTCTTTTTTTCTGGTTTGTTCCAATTATAAGATTTTCTCGTTGCAAACTTATCAGGTTTGGAACAATGGCAGTCTTGTTTCTTTGAGTGCTTTTTTGGAATTCCTTGGAAACATCCATAATTATATGTTTCTCTGAAAGTATCACAGATACTTGGATTAAAATTGAATTGCTTTTTCAGATTTTTCTTTGTTCGGTAAGAGATACATTCCTGCTGGAGTGCAGTAAGTATCTATTGGTGCAAAGCAACAAAATACAAGGATTCCAATTGGATCTTGTTTATGGCTAGATATCTGTTGACTAATTCATGAAATTTTCCTAGCATTGAAGAAATATAGTGCCTTAAGTAGGCAATATTTTGATGATCTGCTATTTTGTACAACATGGTTTGCATTGTACAGTAGTAGTCATGGAGCAGGTCTAGACTGCACAATCTTTGGCTCATGAAGAGTTGTGCATGGTGCTCTGTATCAAGTGGAGAAACACCTAGAAATTCATTTACTAAAGTAGTAAACAAAGTGCTTAAAGGATCTACATCATTCATTATTTCTTCTTTATTTTCTTGGGAAATCTTTTCCCACCATAATTTTTCAACCCCTGTAAAAGCCCATGAGATTTGGGTTACAATATTTGTCCAACTGGCTTTTGTTTCAGCTCTTTTTTTGAGCGCCCATGCATTCAATTTTTGGAAGGCTTGAAGGATTTCATCTTGGTTCATGCATTCAAAGTTGACTAGCAATGTATTGCCATATCCTTTGGATAAATCTAGGTTTTCCATTTTCACATCAATCTCCCCAAGATTCTTAGTCTATTTTCCAAAAGGATTTTTGTGGGAGGAATAGTTGATATCTGGGCTAGTATTTCTTGCATATTTATATGGAAAATCATATGATTCTTTTCTCTTTGTTTTTGCTGCAGATAATTCTCCTATTTCATCTAGGACAGATCCAACCATTTTGATTCAGGTTGTACTGGTAGGAATACTAGTGAAACTTGATTGGGTAAATCATTTCCAAGAGTTGTTAATTTGGAAGTTAACAACTGGGTTTTTTCTTGTACAAGGGATACCCCCTTTAAAAGTTTCTCAAGATGGAGGAAGTCGGGATGAGAAGAGAAATATTTGAGGCAAAGAGAATGAAGACCAAAAGAATTAGTTGATCGAGAATAAAGGTTACTGGAATAATTAAATTTGAAACCTTCTGTATGAACACAGACACAGTCAAGCAGAGAAACAGGTTTGGGTACATCAGTTTGGAATCGAGAGATAGCAAGCTGAATAGTGGAGAGTTGTGTAGTTATTTCATCAAGCCTGGTTGTTAAGGCCTATTGGCCTTCTTGAAGTGTTTCTATAGAATGGTGGATCTTCTTACTATGCTATGTCAAGGTGAAAATATCCTTGGCTACTTCATCGAGGTTCTGGGTCAAACAAACTGACGGGTAATTGATATAATTTTGAAGTTTGATTTTCTCGGAAGGTTCTGCTGTAGTAGGATGACACAAATGGATGAATTGTAGATATGCTTGTAGTGTTGCATTGGATAACTGTGGAGTACTGTTACTAGGGCCAAGAGACTTCTGTGGAAGTAATGTAGAGGATGTTGGATCTATAGAAAACATTTTGAGTTCATAAACTGCTTCAAGAAGTTGTTTACAAACTGTGCAATTTGCATGTTGGCCTCTGTGGGTAGGTGACCCTGGATTTGGCAGAACTTGGTATTAAGAAGTAGAAGGTTTGATACAAAACTCACAAGAACTACTAGAAGTGGAAGACTGTGGTTTATGTATAGGGGAACGATGTACAAACTGTCTACTAGGAACTAGAAATGGTGTATGGACAGGTGATTTTAAGGACTGAATATGACGGAGTTGTTGTAATAGTTGCGGGTTGGTGAACCATAGACTACTACTTACATCAGGATTTTGTGTTACTCTTAACTGTGTGGGAGCTGACATGGCCAACTGTGGACATTTCTGGGACATTGGTTGATAATCACTATTCCATTCTTCTGGTAGGGTAACTTGGCTGAATCCAAGTTGAAGTGGAGTTGTATTTCTAAAACCGACTACAACACCTTCTTTTAATGCTCGTGTGGTTAGCTTGGGATTTATGGAAGGCATAGTGGTGGAAACAAAGCGCAAACAAATATTTGTATGTAACTAGGCAATATGGGCTTGATCAGCTACATTGAAACCGTGAAACTCGATGAACGCTTGAAGCAACTCATTTATATAGGGGTCAGTCAGAGAGACTTGATATCTTGGGACAACTGAGGACCAAGATGGTCCATTGTTTAACGGACTTTGGAATCCTCCAATTAATGCATCATTGAAATCATTCATTCGGGTATTGAGGACACAGGTTAGACATGATGTATTTAGACCAGGTCACACCAAAGGATTAATGCTGAACTGAATAAGACCAATATGGATATAATTATATCCATTTTCTATTCCCCGTTCAATGTCATCTCTTTTAATCAAAGGAATTTGATAAACACTCTGGGAAAGAGAGATAGGGATATTCACAGATGTAAAGTGAAACATACTTACAGTGTGAAATCGGAACATGGGAAAATCGTAATTTTTTTCTACATCTATCTCTGATAAAAACCAGTTTGGTTGAGGGTTAAATTATTCATATATGATGCAGGAGTTATACAATGGTTCATTTGTTGTTTCGTTGACTAGCTTATTCAACCACGACCATCATTTATTGTGAGCGTCTCTTCTATATTGAGTAGAAGTAGATAATGCAGAACTGAAATCATAACTTGTACTGGAATCCATTATAACTTTAAGAGATAATGAAAATTGAATACACCTTGTAAACTGCAACAAGTTTGCAGAACTGGATTTGTTGCTCCAAACGCCCTAAACTGATTTTGCGCCTTCAGCGGGACTTACACTAGTTGTCGATCCTCTAGCTTTTTCCCTTAGCAAGTGAATCTCTCAACACTACCCTCTTGAAAAAATGGGAACATGGAACAAGAATGGAGGAAAATTCGCACAATACCTTTGGCTCTGATACCATTTGAACCTAAGTCCCTACCATTATCATCTATGCACAAAAAATCAGGGCATTTGAATCTAAGTCTTTAACACTGGAGTGAAAGACAGTCGATTCGACTCCTGGCCAATTGCTCAGGCAAAGACTAATAACTTCAAAAGAAAATAGAACAAGAGATAAAAAAACACTTTTTATTTATTTTGGAAACTCGCTCTAAAACCCGATGCATACAAAGAGGAAACAACTTTGTATATATAGAGTTTTTACTGGACATAGGTTCGACATGGACTAGACACAAAGTGGAGATTCAATCGCCTGAATCCATGAAATCGACGTATAATAATCATCAAAGTAAAGCTACAATGTGGAGATTCTTTTAGGAGGGAACCCACTAAAGCCTTGTACAAAGATAAAAGTAGAAACGACAATATTCCTTCACGAGGAAGGAGCTAAAAGACAAAGTACAAATGCCGAAAGTAAGATGATTTTTAAAAAGTAATATACCAAGCCATGTGAAGGTCATGTGAAGGCCATGTGAAGTATCAACTACAGTAAGAATCATAATTATCATGTCTTCGTGGAGAATATAATTCATCGTCGTTATCATAGATGTCATTAGCATCATCAGGTGTGGGTGGTACAATGCCTGGAACCAAATCATGCATCCAAATGGGTTCATGTTCTCGGAAATAGGCGGATAATGGTAAGTGCCACATGAAGGCATCTTGGAGATGAGCTGGTAGATAAAATTCTCCATAGAAATCATATGATGGAAAGAAATCCAACTGGTGATCACTTGTAAAACCCCAATTATAAAAAACACCTTTATACAAAATATTGAAATGAAGTGTATCATAATTTAAGGCTGCTTCTGCCATTTTGGTCTGCAAAACTGATAATAATAGTTGAGGAGTAGCATGCCTCAGGGTAGAAACTCTTGGTATATATTGTTGAAGAAGTAAATTGAACCAGGGGCTCCAGAATCTTAATGGACTCTGGATATCTTCGCAATACATGATGATAATTACAGTTCTGTAGGACTTAGAAAACTGATGGACTACAAAATAATCTATCCATTGTAGATCTGGATCAAATATATATTGATAGTGAATGAGCTGGTGAGGTGGATGAGTATGCCCAAAGAGAATCCTATCATTTTTAACCCTTTTCCAAGTATATTTATAGATAGTTCTTCCAGCCCAAGAATTGGCCCATCTATGAAGAATGTTCTGCTGGAGTTCTAGTGTCAGGGTGTGTAGAAGTTGTGAAAAACATTCCCAACATAGCTGAACTGAACAATGTGAACATACAGTAATGGGGTAGGTGGAAGAAGAGGTGTTGGATATTGATCCTTCATAAGAAAACATTTTTAAATCTTTGCAGGCTCCTTCTCTAGAAAGCATATCTGCCAAATAATTCTCAGCCCCAGATTTGTATACAATGTCAAAATCAAAACCATCTAACCATAAAGCCCATCTGAGAACTCGAGAATTTCCTTGCTCAAGAAACTGGTGGTTATGCAACATACCTTTCATGTGATTGAGGTCTGTTTTGACTGTAAATCTAACACTTTTTAGGAACAATCTGAATCTTTTGATTCCCTTTTTAATCGCCAAGATCTCTTTGTGAGAAGATGGATATTTGATTCAGTAAGATTGAATGTGCCCGATGCATAAGCACATACTTCATCCATGTGAGAGTGTTTCTGAAGTAAAACAGCTGCCCAGAAGTCATTAGAAGCATCTGTTTCCAGAATGAAAGGAAGATTCATTTTAGGCAATTGCAGAGGTTGTAGATTTTGAATCTTCTCCTTGATTCTTCTGACAGTTGTGGTCATTGAAATATCCCAGCTAGATCCTGGCTTAAGACGTTGTTGGTGTAATTTTGTGTCTTTAGTCTGGTGTTCATAAAATGGTTTGATATAGTTCAAACACCCAAGAAAACACTGAACTTGCTTTATGTCAGGCAGAATATCAGGAAACTGAAGTAGAGCCTTTAATACATGAGGTTGTAGTTGGATAGTTCCTTTGGATATATACAATCCTAGATACTCAATATTAGTTTGACATATTACAAATTTGTCTGGTGACTTGGAGAGTACCAAACCATGCTTAAAAACAAAAGAATGGAACACATCAATATATTTTTTTTGTTCATTAACATCTCGGCTAAAATTAAGTAAATCATCAATATAGACAAGAACAAAATTTAAAGGTTTGAAGATATCCTCCATACGCTTTTGGAACTCTAAAGGTGCATTAGTCAAACCGAATGGCATGACTGTCCATTGATATTTCCCCTGTGGAACCACAAAAGAAGTATTTTACCTGTCTTTAGGAGAAATTCCAAGTTGCCAGAAGCCACTCTTGAGGTCGAACTTGTTGAAAACATTTGCATGGGCAAGTTTACTAAATAAAATCTCTTTTTATGGAAATGGATATCTCAGAGGTAACAAAGCATTATTAAGTACCTTATAGTTAATAACCAACATTTTCTTACCTCTCTTTTGTTCATAATGCTTGTTGACATAAAATGCTGGACAATCCCATGGACTCATGCAGGGTTCAATAAGATGTCTGTCAAGTAGATGTTGGATTTCTTCTTGACACAAAGCTTGCTCTAAAGGACTCATGTTATCGGTAGATGCCTTATGTGGAGTGTCCTTAAACCCTTCCCTATAGGGGAGAGAAACAAAATACTTCTCTCTTGTCCAGAATGCATCAGGAAAGTCTGATGTGCATTCATCTTTTAGTTTCTGGACAATGTCTTTGAGAATTTCTTGTCCATGGATATCAGCATGTCTGACAATCTTCTGAATCTTTGTTAGATGTTGGAGAGTTTCTTCAATAGTATCTGGGGTATCAGGAGAGATATGTATAACATAATTTGTTTTCATAGGAAGCTTAACTTGTTGTTGCTGAACTGTTAAACATAAAGAATCAATATTTACATTTAGAGGAATGTGAATTTTGACAAAATCTTGCCCCAAAAGAATATCAACACCTGTATCCAAACTATACAAAGTAACATATGTTATTATCCCATCTAGGAGAAGTGGAAAATCAGGAGAGAAATGTTGAATGGAGATAAGTTCTTTATTGACTGCTCGAAATTGGATTTGAGTTGGATGCCAGTAATAGGATGGGATGGCCTTGTATTTGAAACAACTACTCATGGCTCATGTATCAACTTGGGCATCTAGAGAATAGGTTTTGTAGCTAGAAACTTTAATGCCAATAGTTATGACGATGCGGTGTCTAATGAGGCTTATGTCAAGAGAAGGGAGAGAAGAATTCTCAGTTTCTTCAGGTGGAAGCAGTTTAGGAAAAATCTCTTGTTGACTTGATTCTGCTCGAGAAATAGTGAGAGAAATAAACCGAGAGTTTATATGATAAAATTATTCTATAGATGCTTGGATCTGGCTAGATAGGGTTTGCATATGAGATCTTTTAAGGTGGAGATCATTTTCAACTTGTCGGATTTCAATCAATATTTCATCTTCAGTCTGTCTAGTTGGTCGAGACAAAATACTAGCATAATCTGGTTTGGACCATTCTTCATGAGGGATTTCATTCTCTTCATCTGTAAATTGTATACTCTAAACAAGAGGCAACTGTCTGACTAGATCATCAATCTTTGATTGGAGTCTATTTTTCAGAAGGAAGGTGCCAGGTGCTAGATTAGCCTTTTGCTTTTGGAGATCATGGATCTGTTGTTGTATGGAACCGTGAGAAGAGAACATGAAACGATGACTCAAATATGAGAATTCATCATCAGAAGTAGAATGAATATTCAAATTCTTGAACTGTAACTCATCAATAATATCTGAGTCTGAGTCAGAATTGTACACAAAAAAATGTTCATTGTTGGAACAAGAAGAATCTGTTAGATCCCAATCAACAGGATTCTGATTAGTAGAAAATATTTATGCTATCCTTACATGAGCTCTATTTTCTTTATTGGGACATTTGTTGGCCCAATGATCCTTTTTGTTGAAAATATAGCAAGCTATGGTTTTTCTTGGAAATTTTCTTCTCCTAAAGACATATTTATCTTTCTTCTTAGGAGACATGCCATGCTGTCTTTTATACAGATTTTTGTCTGGTTTGTTCCAATTATAAGATTTTCTCTTTGCAAACTTATCAGGTTTGGAACAATGGTAGTCTTGTTTCTTTGAGTGCTTTTTTGGAATTCCTTGGAAACATCCATAATTATATGTTTCTTTGAAAGTATCACAGATAGCTGGATTAAAATCGAACTGTTTTTTCAGATTTTTCTTTGTTCGGAAAGAGATACATTCCTATTGGAGTGTAGTAAGTATCTGTTGGTGCAAAGTAGCAAAAGACAAGGATTCCAATTGGATCTTGTTTATGACCAGATATCTATTGACTAATTCAGGAACTTTTCCTAGCATTGAAGCAATATAGTGCCTTAAGTAGGCAATATTCTGATGATCTGCTATTTTGTACAACATGGTTTGCATTGTACAGTAGTAGTCATGGAGCAGATCTAGATTGCACAATCTTTGGCTCGTGAAGAGTTGTGCATGGTGCTCTGCATCAGGTGCAGCAACACTTAGAAATTCATTTACTAAAAGTGCTTAAAGGATCTGCATCATTCATTATTTCTTCTTTATTTTCTTGGGAAAACTTTTCCCACCATAATTTTGCAACCCCTGTAAAATCCCATGAGATTTGGATTACAATATCTGTCCAACTGGATTTTGTTTCAGCTCTTTTTTGGAGCGCCCATGGATTTAATTTATGGAAGGCTTGAAGGATTTCATCTTGGTTCATGTAGTCAAAGTTGACTAGCAATGTATTGCCATATCCTTTGAATAAATTTGGGTTTTCCATTTTCACATCAATATCCCCAAGATTCTTAGTCCAGTTTCCAAAAGGACTTTTGTGGGAGGAATAACTGATATTTGGGCTATAATTTCTTGCAGCTTTATATGGAAAATCATATGATTCTTTTCTCTTTATTTTTGTTGTAGATGATTCTCCTATTTCCTCTAGGATAGGTCCAACCATTTTGATTTCAGGTTGTACTAGTAGGACTACTGGAGAAACTCGATTGGGTAGATCATTTCCAAGAGTTGTTAATTTGGAAGTTAACAACTAGGTTTTTTCTTGTACAAGGGCTACCCCCTTTAAAAGTTTCTCAAGATGGAGGAAGTTAGGATGAGAAGAGAAATATTTGAGGTAGAGACAATGAATACCGACAGAATTAGCTGATCGAGAAGAAAGGGTACTGGAATAATTAAATTTGAAACCTTCTGTATCAACACGAACATAGTCAGGCGGAGAAACTGGTTTGGGTACAACAGTTTGGAATTGGGAGATAGCAAGCTGAATAGTGGAGAGCTGTGCAGTTATTTCATCAAGCCTGGTTGTTAAGGTCTCTTGGCCTTCTTGAAGTGTTTCTACAGAATGGTGGATCTTATTACTATGCTCTATCAAGGTGAAAACATCCTTGGCTACTTCATCGAGGTTTTGGGTCAAACAAACTGACTGGTAATTGATATAATTTTGAAGTTTGATTTTCTCAGAAGGTTTTGTTGTAGTAGGATGATGCAAATGGATGAATTGTAGATCTTCTTGCAGTGTTCCATTGGAGAAATGTGGAGTGTTGTTATTAGGGCCAAGACACTTCTATGTAAGTAATGCAGAGGATGTTGGCTCTCTAGAAAGCATTTTGAGTTCAGGAACTGCTTCAAGAAGTTGTTTACAAACTATGCAATTTTCATTTTCGCTTATGTGGGTAGGTGACCCTGGATTTGGCAGAACTTGGTATTTAGAAGTAGAAGGTTTGATACAAAACTCACAAGAACTACTAGAAGTGGAAGACTGTGGTTTATGTATAGGGGAATGATGTACATACTGTCTACTAGGAACTGGAAACGGTGTATGGACAGGTGATTTTAAGGACTGACTAAGTTGGAGTTGTTGTAATAGTTGTGGGTTGGTGAACCCTAGATTACTACTTCCATCAGGATTTGGTGTTACTCTTAACTGTGTGGGAGATGACATGGACAACTGTGGATATTTCTGGGACAATGGATGATAATCACTACTCCATTCTTCTGGTAGGGTAACTTCGCTGAGTCCCAATTGAAGTGGTGTAGTATTGTCGGGACCGACTACGGCACCTTCTTTTAATGCTCGTGTGGTTAACTTGGTATTTATGGAAGGCATGGTGGTGGAAACAAAGCGTAAACATATAGTTGTATGTAACTGGGAAATATGGGCTTGATCAGGTAGATTGAAACCGTGAAACTGGATGAACGCTTGAACCAACTCATTTATGTAGGGGTCAGTAAGAGAGACTTGATATCTTGGGACAACTGAAGACCAAGGTCCATTGTTTAACGGACTTTGGAATCCTCCAATTAATGCATCATTGAAATCATTCATTCAGGTATTGAGGACATAGGTCAGAAATGATGTATTTGGACTAGGTCACACCAAAGGATTAATGTCGAACTGAATAAGACCAATATGGATATAATTATATCCATTTTCTATTCCCCATTCAATGTCATCTCTTTTAATCAAAGGAATTTGATAAAAACTCTGGGAAAGAGAGATCGAGATATTCACAGATATAAAGAGAAACAGACTTGCAACACGAAATCTGAACATGGGAAGATCGTAAATTTTTTCAACATCTATCTCTGGTAAAAACTAGTTTCACTGAGGGTTAAGTTCTTAAGATATGATGCGGGAATTATACAATGGTTCATTTGGTGTTTTTTTTACTAGCTTATTCAACCACGACCATCGTTTATTGTCAACATCTCTTCTATATTGAGCAGAAGTAGATAATGCAGAACTGAAATCATAACTTGTACTGGAATCCATTATAACTTTAAGAGATAATGAAAATTGAATACACCTTGTAAATTGCAATGAGTTTGCAGAACTTGATCTGTTGCTCCAAACGCCCTAAATGACTTCTGCACCTTCAACGGGACTTACACGAGTTATCGATGCTCTAGCTTTCTCCCTTAGTAGGTGAATCTCTCAACACTACCCTCACAGAAAAATGGGAACATGGAACAAGAATGGAGGACAATTCACACAATACATATGGCTTTGATACCATTTGAACTTAAGTCTCTACCATTATCATCCATTTGAACCTAAGTCTCTTATTGATACTGTGAGGGGGCTGAATCGGTATCAAGTACAATTTAAAACCTTTTTCAACTTATACTTAAACCATTAAAATATATCCAATGAGCAATGAACAATAGTATAAGAGTTACACCAATACACCACAATACACCATGCACAATATATGAGAAATA
>SNQJ01S0074816.1:117557-129457 GCA_010110895.2 Picea sitchensis | reverse complement strand
AGAAAACCCGAGGTAAAAGGAATGAAAGTTCAGAATTGAAAGAGAGATTCTGAGAGATTTTGAGAGTAGAGGAGAAGGTCAGAGGTCGAAGCGAAAGTCATGACAGTGGAAAGTAGAGAGTAATTCTTGTAATTGTAGGATATTCTATGTAAAGAATCCATGTATGCAACTAATGGAAGCTAGAGTGAACCTGTATTATAGAGCAGAGCGCACCAGAATCCATTAACTATAATAAAGAAGCAAATCTTTGTGGACATAGCCTAGGAGAGGGTGAACCACGGTAACCTTGTGTCGAGTTATGTTGTTAGATAGTTAATCATGTTTATAATTGGTTAATTCATGTTTGTGTGATGTTGATCTTTCCTTTTCCTATGATGAATGTTTATCTTTAATGAGAATGTTGAAAGATTCATGTGCAATAATGTTAAATGTATGTTTAATTGTTAATTGATAAGAATATAACCTGATACACATAAAGAATCAAGTAATGAGGACATATTAACTAGAATACAGTGCGCAAAAGGGTCTGTTCGATATGATAGAACATGTCTTCCTTTGTTCCCTCACCGTTGCAAAATCTTGGTTCCTGCTGTCCCCATAAAGATACCTCAGGTGAGACTTCGCCTACTTGCATGTGATGCTAAAAGGGTCAATATATGTAGGGATTTGTTGGATAACTTACTATGAACCCAAGGTCTTTAACCTATCCACGTGCGTGCACCAACAATGTATAAGTAACGATGCCCTGATCATTTTGAATGTGTGTGTGTTATTTGGTTTTGGAAGAGAAGCTAAGGATCTGAGGCTCATGGGAATGGAAGGAAGTGAAATGTATTGGTCTAAGGGTGGAAAGGAGGTGCGAGGTCAAACAAGGAACTTATGATGTCTAGTTGATTGTAAATAGGTGGAGAAATGACAGAGTATCTGTGATGCACATGAAGCTTGAAGTGTTGTACATATGACAACTTAAGAAGAAATTAATCCAGACAGATGATTTGAAGACTGGTATCTCCTACAGTTTGGTGCATGCAAGTATTGCTATTGCGGGTTGGTGCCTACAAGTCTTGTTGAGTTGGTGCTTAGCTAAGGACATTGGTGTCTCCAACAGGTGAGTGCTTGGGAACATTGTAATTGTAGGTTGGTGCCTACAGGTGTTGTTGAGTTGGTGCTCAGGTGAAGGGATTGGTGTCTCTTGTAGGTTAGTGTGTGTAAAACATTGTAACAGATTGATGTCTGTAACAAGTTGTTTCCTATGAATATATTTTAATAGAAGCTTTCTATGGTTTTCTCCCATTTGGGTTTTCACATTAAATATTTGACTATTGTGCATTTTATGTTTGTGTGTGTTTTCTATTGTTGGTAAAATAATAAATTGATAAGTGTAATACAGAAAGAAAAAATAAAATCAATTTGATATTGATTCATCCCCGTCCCCCCCTCAGTATATGTAAGTGTGCCAACACCTCCTTCACAATGAAATTGAATCCCATGCCACTCTAGTTGTTCTTAAGAGTAGGCACATGAAAATAGCTTCAACCATGGCCTCCTTGTAGCATTTGGTTGCACCTATAATGGCTCATTTTGACCTTCCCCTGGATAATAAATCCTCCTCTTTGTCATTCGATGACAACTCCTATGACTCCTCCACTGTGCTTGTGACCCCAACACTGACATCCATATCATTTGACTTAGCAAGGGACCTAGGGAAAAGTGGAGTTTGGAAACACTAAGTTTCTTAAGGTAAGGATTTGGGTCACTCTCTCTATAAATTTTTAGCTTTACCACATTTATTTTAAAAACAAACAATCTCACTCAAAAACTATATTTCTATTTTTTATATAATATAATTCTACCATAATATTTTAACATAAATCTCTATTTCTTATTATTAAAAAATTACTCAATTAAAATAAATCTCACTTCTTAAAATTTTAATTCATAAAGATAGGCATGAGACTTCTAACAAAACTAGAGTGGAGCATTGAGACTCTCAAAAGGCATTTACAATTGTACACATTATATATCTAAGTCTCAAATTTCGCGAAAGTGAGGATGTTCTCATTGACATTCACATTTTATTATTATTCTGACAAACATACATCTGCCCACAGTTTTTGGGAAAGGACGTTTAAGGTTTTTGCAAAGGTAACAGAGACACAGCACTATAAAACATAAATATGAATAGATGAAACTTCAAAAACAAATATAGAATACTAACTAAAAAAATGTTGTCCGTCGTCAGTGCAGGCGTGAAAGTAGTTTCTTAATTTAGTTATAATCTGAATGCGCTGCACAATCCTCTGCAATATCATCACTATTATTATTATTATACCTAATACCACCATTGCACCCTGAAAGTGGTTTTCTTGATTGGATATGCACCCTGCAAGCATGCTAATGTGTTTAGCACTCTGCGTACATGTAGGGCCGAAGCACAGCTACCATCCCTGTATATATGTATATCATTATGTGTGTGTATATATCATTTCGTCTATGTATATGTGTTGCTCTTCCTCATATTTTTCAAGGTTGGACTGCAAGAACATGAAAGATGAGGAGGTGTTTAGATTTCTTGGATAGTATTGCAACTCATCGAATATTGATACACAGTCGAGTGAACAGAACCGTATTCTGGATTCTCACGTTGATGGTATTCATGGTTTTTGGTATAGGCCTAACGCTGCTGATTCTGTTGATAACCCTCCATCCACAAGCTCCCCAGTGGGGACTCCAAGAGATCCACATCAAAGAACTGGACGCCTCAACAGCCAGAGGCTGTGATGGGGCAGCTGCCTGCCTCCAGACAAACATGGAAGTGAAAATCCTTGCGCACAATCCTATCAAAAACCGAGCGATATTCTATGAAGATCTTCGCATTGGTGCCCTTATGTTGGAGGGTGTGCAGGTCGGGGGAGAGTATGTTATAGGGCCATTTTATCAGGGGAGCCTTCAGACGAGCACCATAAGGGCTGTTTTTGGGTCGAATGAGTTAATTCCCTTGGATGCCTCCAGGTGGGAGAGGCTGCAGCAAGAAATGGGAGAGAGAGTTGTCAGAGTGCAGATCAGAATCCAGGGAAGAACGATAGTGAAGCTCATGAAATGGGTAAGGCAGCGTTTTAAGTTTGTGGTGGAATGTAATGCTCATTTCAGTATTCCTCGTGACAGTTCATTCACTACGTTTTCTTTCCATGCCTGCAGAGACAAAACTTGAGTTCCATTGACTAATTGTTATTTGTGTTTTCAGAGCATATATATATATATATATATATATATAATGGTGCCTGTTTGCTTACAAATGTGTTCATTTCTAGCCCATTCACAGCTTATGCCAGATTTTCTTGAGAAATAAGTAATGTAAAGCAATTTGAGATATTTCAATGATGGATGTTTGAACATAGAAACATTTCAATGATGATGTATGAACATAGTTTTTAGAGTTAGTTTAATTGGTTTAAAGTTAAATATGAATTTCCTGATTTATAATCTTCATATGTATGGACAAGGGTAAATGGATAAATTTGGGTAAAAATCTAACTTGAGACTTTCTTTTTACATTTCCTTCCATTTACACGACACTTGTCAATGAATCTACACCCTTACTAACTATACTTATCCATTTTTCAGAGAAATATTAAACATGATATACAAAAATATTTAGAGAATTTTCCACCCATACATTTCCTCATTATGGAGAATGGAGGCAATATTTCTTATGAGATTCAACTGATAATGAATGATATTAGTATACTGCTTATGCTTTTTTTTCTTATATCAATAAATAAATAAAACTAAGATATTTAATAAATGAATAAAACAAATATAAGATAACGGGGCAAAAATAAACCACTTAATAGGCCAATGGGGAGCAAGGACCTCGATTCATGTGATACTGTTGTCTCTGGAGCTTAGTCGGTCAGTGAGCTATATTGGTATCCATGTCATGCCTTCTGGGCTATTTTTTCTTAATGGTAATTATAATGTCACAATCTATTATTATATTGGTATATCTTCGGATTCCTGTTGGTTATATGTTAAGTAAGTGCAATATCCTTGGATTCCTATTGGTTATATGTTAAGTGCGTTGTATACAATTCACAATGAAAAAACAGATGATTAAATATTATTTATATTATTATTATTAAATTTAAAAATTGAATTTAAAATTAAGTTTGTATGTTGATGTAATTTTTTATTTTTATTAATAAAATATTTGAGTTTAAATATTGATTATTATTATTTTAATAGATTTGATGAAATTGTCAAAAGAATATGATGAAGCAAAGAGAAATCAAAGTGATTTGTTTTTTATAATATTGGTTAAATTGAGAGTGTGAATATGTCCATACAGGTTAAATATTTATATTGTTTTTTAATGCAGTATCATGTTATGTTAAGATTATTATGGTAATTTTCATATATATGAAAAAATTGTATATTTTCTTTTAATAAGAAGTGATAAGATAAATCTTTAAAGAAGAAGAACAGGATAAAAAAGATATCAGACATTTAGTCATCAACATCTTGACATTATGTTATATGTAATTTATATAATTAATTTCTAAACATTAGATTCTAACTTGGGAGAAAAGCAAAATGGAGCAAGATTTTTACATATGAATGTGCATGTGGGAGGGGTGGTCCCTCACCTCCATGTTTTGTTTAGATTAATCTGTCTTACTCCGATACAACAACTCTTTTAGCCAATTCATCTACTTTGGAATTTTTTTTGTTGATAAACATGCTTGAAGGTGGATTAGGAGAAAGATGACTTCAATTCGTGAACTTGGAGAATAGCAAACCCTTATTTATCCATCCACCATTAGTTTTAAATCTAGTTTTAAATCGAGACTTTGGTTCCTTCTATATTTTGTTCCTTAGCTAGAGACAATAGAAAGAATGTTGTTATAAGTTTATCCCACTTATTAATTCCTTTTCCCAACCAAAATTAAAAGGAGATCTAACAAGTATTATAGAAGTTTAAAAAACCACATACTCCACATGAACTTGGGTTACCATTGGAAGTTTCATTGAAAAATGTCCAAGGGTAGCTATTATCAATGGATATCTCATGTTTCTCTTTTTACCTTGACCCTTGAAAAAACATCATTAGTATATTTGATCATATGATAAATTTGGGTGGGGGAGAGATAAATCTATTGAAAAATTTATTTGTTCATGGTACTTGAAATTAATCACAATACCACAATTAGGTGTCATGGATGTTCACCAACCTCTTTATCATCAACCCTCTTCTTCGAGGGTTCCTTGATATTTACCCTAGGTTAGTTCCCTTACCCACTTGTTAATGTCTTCATAACATCCCATACTAATTTGGAGAAGTGATATTCAATGAAGACATGGTTTACAATTTCTTATTTCTCACTGCACCAAAAGCACATACTAGGCCTACAAAATGATCCCCTCTACACGTTATCCCATGTTAGTATTTTATTTGTTAGGGAAATCCACATGAAGGTTCTTGATTTTAGAGATTCTTTCAATTTTCAAAGTTATGTCCACCACCATCTTGGCTCATCCTCCTCTACATGAGGGAAGGTTACATAGTAACCTAACTTTGCAATGCAATACCCTCTATAAGGATTGATTTTCCACATCAATTCATCCTCTTCATTCCTTAGATTGAAACAAAAGTTTAATAGTGATTGAACATAACTTTACTAGTGATTGATTGAAATTCTCGATTCTTTTCCCTACCTTTCTTCATGTTCAAGATTTTCCCTAGTTTTCCATCTTGAGATCCAAGTTTCTCACTTTGGATGACATATATGTGCAATTGAAAGGCATCCTGTGTGTTCCAGTGATTTTATAATGTATTCAATAATTTGTATACTCCGATCTCTCCTATCTAAAGGCCAATGTCCAACTTTACCTTCATTCCATTTCCTATCCTCCAACCTAAGAAGCTTCCAACCAAGGGAAAATTGTTGATAAGGGCCTTCCAAAAAATAGATTCATTTGTATGTCTTTTCATAGGGTTTGTAATATATGCTTCAACTAATTGTGTCTCCATGTTTTTCTTCACCATGATTGTTTATTAGTAACCCTTTTCCAATGATTGGATATCATTGCCTTACCCTAAGATCCCTACTTTGGGGTACCTAGGAGTTAGTTAATAAATGTACGAGAACATCTACTTTGAATAGGCCCCAATAGGTAGTAAGTGGGTAGTTATTAAATGTAAAATGGGCATGCTTATTAAATAAGGTCCACTAAGTCGTTAGTACTCATTAATGATGGGACAACAAGTAGCTAGGTTTTTTATAAGAAATAAATTGTTTATAGATCTAGTAGGTTATGCAATGTTTTTTCAAGTGTTGTTATTGTATTGGAGATTTGTTCAATGGGAGGTTTCCCTCTTGAATAGGTCCATGAAAATTTCTCTCTCTTTTATACATTATCAATATATGGGTTATATTCTACAAGTTCAATTTCATTGTCTCACTTATTTACCTTTTTGCAGTTTATATTTCTTGAATATTGCTCATAGTTATTGTTCATGTTGGTTAGGTACATCAAATATGAGATTATATATTTTCTTGGCTATGATGTCCTTGAATTTTAGAAAAAATAAGATAGAGACATGTTACAATATCTTTAAAGATAGAGATATATCATTCAATGGGTAAAACTATCACTAGGAAGCACACAAATAGGGAATACAAGTGAAGTTACCTAGTTGGACACCCTTTATACCTTTGTTGGTACCCAATGAGTAATATTGAATTAGATAGAATCTATCCATGTATTTTATCTTCTATGTACATTTGGGTATATAGGAAGCCCCTTAGGCACACCTAAAACTAGCCTTACATAAGCCTCTCAACCATCTTATTTCTATAGTACACCCAAAACAAAACTTAGGGAGATTAATGACACATACTAGGGAATTGGGTAGTACAACTAAGGGTACAATTTATCCTCTATAGTTAGATTTGATTGAGTAATATTGCTGGAAAACCTAAGGTATATTAGAGAGATATAGTTTTTGAAATTCCTTCGTTCATATCAAGTTGCAAGCCCTAGGCTCTATAGAATGGGAAATTGATTTTTTTTCTATAATATCAAGAACTTGTCAATTCCATCAGTGCAGTAATACTTATATAGGATTAATAATCCTACAAGGTGTTTGGAAAAAATAGCATGAGGCTAACACTTACCATTGTGGGAGATTTGTCTCAAATATTCCTTGCATGACATTGATTACAATGATATAACTCTCAAGTGGCCCTTTTTTTTATGAACATGCCCATATGATTGTGGGTGACTATCCTGTGGAAATTTTAGAGGAAGCCACTATAGAGCTAGGTTTACTAGAGGCTACACCTATACCTCATGAAGAAACCACCTTGGAGCCTCCTAGTGAGGAACCCCAAGTTTCCCTCCATGCTTTATCGACAAAGTTATCGCCCTAGATCCCGAAGTTGATTGGCTACATCAAGAAAAAAAAGGTGAATGTTTTGATCAACAATGGAAACACCCACAATTTTATTCGTTAATGAGTTTAAGAAGAAACCCATTGTTATGTCCATATGGTGCACACTTTTCAAATTATGATGGCAAATGGTAGTATAATGAAATGTGGTGGAAAGTGTTAGAAAGTGAAACTTCAAATAAGAAACTAAATGAACAAATCCCATGTATTTGATATTGAAATACGAGTTTGTGATGTAGTTCTTGGAACATAATAGTTAAAAAGGAGGGCCAAAAACACACCCTTTAGGGGATCAAATTAGGCTCCCTAGAAATTATCATTTCTCATCGTATCGAAAAGATCTTGAAAAAAGTTCACTTCAACATTACTTTTCAATTGAATGATATCCAAGTTATTGACAACTCCCAATAAAAAATTCACCCCCATTTGTAGTTGGTCTTAATTAAGCATTATCAGGTATTTGAAACACCATGTGTATTACCCCCTCCTCATGGTAAACATGCATAATCATGGCATTTCATTGATTCTCGGTGGTCAATCCCCCAATATGTGTCCTTACCAACATCTTTTTGCACAAAATAATGAAATTGAAAATTTCATTTAGGAACTACTAGAGGATGATGTAATCAATCCAAGAAATATCCCTTACTCACCATTAGTAGTCATGGTATTGAAGAAATAAGGAAGTTGGTTCATGTGTCCCAACTCTTGTTCTCTTAAAAAGTTGGCAGTTAAAGATATTTCCCATCCTATTTATTGATGACCTCTTGGGTGAGCTTCATGGAGCCTAGTTTTTCACTAAACTAGATCTTCACTTAGGGTATCTCCAAATTACAATGGAGGAGGTGTATATTCCTATGAATTATTTCCACACACATGAATGATACTATGAGTTTTTAGTGATGCATTTTGTTTTTTGCAAGGCCCCATCCACCTTTTATACCTTCATGAAAAATGTTTTTCTTCCCTTCCTATGCATCTTTATGCCTACATTTTATGATATCTTGATTTATTGCAAAACCTGGGAAGCACACATGGAGAATATTGATCAATCCATACAACTACTTCAGGATAACTAGTTGTTCCTCAAACATTCTAAATTCATTTTTGGTGCTTCTAAAGTGGACTACTTGGGTCACATTTTCAATAGGATATGGGTGTGAGTGGATTCCAAGAAGATTGAGGATATGAAAGATTAGCCATGCCCTAGTACATTGAAAATATTACATGGTTTCTTAGTACTTACAAGCTACTATATGAAGTTTGTGAAAAATTATGGGTAAATCATAGCCCCAATAACCACCATGCTCAAGAAGAATTCCTTTGTGTGGAATTATGTTGTTGAGTAGGCCTTTTCTACTTCAAAGAAAGCCATGTGTACTACACCCATATTAGTAGTGCTCGATTTCACTAAGACTTTTTTCTTGGAATGTGATGTCCCTAGAAGAGGTCTTAGAGTATTTCTAACACAATAGGGGCACCCAATGACATTCACTAGTTACACATTATGTGAAAATAATTTGGGAATGATGACTTATGAGAAATAAATGATGGGAATCCTTCATAGAGTTGATACTTCAAAACTATATCTCACTAGAAGGTTCTTCTAAATCAAGACATGCCATCATAGTTTGGAGTATATTTTTGGAACATAGGCTTTCATCACTAGAGAAACAAAAATGGGTCATAATATGTTAGGTTATTATTATGATACCATTTACAAGAAGGGAAAGGAGAATGTGGTGGAAAATGATTTTTCTTGGAAATCGGACAAGGAAGGATCTCTCTTTACTTTATCCTTACTAGTACCATATCATTTTAAATAGGTTTCAAAAGAATGGTTGGATAATGACACAATCATTCAACTCATCCAATGATTTGGGGAGGACCCCAAACTCCCTATAGGCTATAGTTGGTAGCAATATCCCTTGCAGTATAAGTGACATATTTTTCTGGTACAATATTATGCTTTAAAACAATGGGTGTAATAGGAGTTACATTCGTCCCTTACCACAAGTGACTCTAGCTTTCTTAAAACTTATTAAAGAGATAAGTGCTCCTTCATTTGGGAATGAATGAAAAAGTACATTCATACTTTTGTAGATAAATGTGAATCCTATCAAAGGAACATGTGTGAAATGGTGAAACATTTAGGGATGTCTCGACCACTATCAATCCCAACCACTATATGAACTGAGATTTCCATAGGTTTTATGGTGGGACTACCTAAAGTAGGAAAAAAATAAGTCATGATGGTGTTAGTTGTCCACCTTTCCAAATATGCTCATTTTTGTGTCTTACTACACCCATTTACACCATCCACAATTGTCAAAGTATTCATGGATTAGATTTTTAAGTTACATGGTGTTCCTATCTCTATTGGTTTGGATCATGATCCACCTTAATGAAAATGTTTTAGTATTATTTTTTTAAACTACAATGCATGCTCTTGAACGTGAGCACATATTATCATCTCCAAATATATTTATAAACTAAGGTGGCCAACAAGTTCTCAAAAACTTAGTTATGGTGTTTTGTAGTGGATAAACAACATCAATGAGTTAAGTGGCAACCCATTTTTGAATGGTGGTACAATACAAATTGCGATAGAGATACCAAAATTTCCCCATATGATGCTTTCTATGATCAAAAACCTCCTTCAGTTTCTTCATATTTACTACAGAGATCTAAGGTTCAGGAAGTCGATCACACACTTAACTTCAGAACCACCACTTTATTCACACTTAAGAAAAGTATTCTTTTGGATTGAAATCCATAGTATCTATGGTGAGCCATCCCTCTTATGAATGAATGCATATATGTGTTGTATCTCTTATAAGTGAATAAATAGGAAAATCAATATCACTTTGATAATTATTTTGAAGAAGGGGATCATGTATTTCTTCATCTCTAGATATATAAGAAAACATATCTCAAAGCCAATGGTACCAAGAAGATAGAACCAAAGTTCTATGGAACCTATCATATATTCCAATGTGTTAGAAAATTTACCTATATATTGGATCTTCCAAGCCACTCCAAGATTCACCTATTCATTTAGGTTCCCTATTCAAACAAGGTTGTGGGGCTGAATTATTGACTCTTGAGTTTAGACTAGTCTTCTGAAACTTGATGTAGAGGGTTCACTTTAGTTACATTTGGAGGAAATATTGGCAATAAGAGAGAACTAACTTAACCATTTAACAATTCGAGAGGTCCTACTATTATGGAAGGATACACAGTCAGGAAATGCCACCTAGGAACCAATAATGTCTTTACGACATCTTCCACACATCCATCCTTGAGGAAAATACTGATTTTGAAGGGGAAGGGTATGTTAGGGCCCTACCCTAGCCTATCCAATTTTAGGTACAAAGGAGTTATTCAATTAACGTATAAGTTCATATTATTTGGATAAGTCCCATTAGGTATTTATTGGATAGTTACTCATTGTAGAAGGATCATCATCATCAAATAAGGCCCACTAAGTGGTTGATACTCATTAGTGATGAGGCCACAAGTAGTTAGTGATTTTCTAAGAGAGAAATTGTTTATAGAGATAGTAGGATATGAAATTATTTTCTATTGTATTATATGTATACTCAATAGGAGGTTCACCCCTTGAAGAGGACCATGCACATTACTCTTTCTTTTGTGGATTATCAATACAAGGGTTATACTTTGTAGGTTCAATATCTTTATCTCTCTTATTCACTTTTTTTCTATTTATATTTCTTGAATATTTCTCATAATTATTATTTCTATTGGTTAAGTACATTAAATTATCCTCCAAAAGTTCTTTAATACCAATTCTTTGCCAAAGAAGTATGGATTTTTGTGACCCCATCCACTTTCAAACATTGGTTTGGTAATCCTTTTCCATATAACTAATGGGATATCTCTTTCTTTCTTCCCTTCCCACAAAAAATTATAACACATATTCCTAATTTTATTGATGGCTGATTTTTGAATGAGTGTTATTGACATCTAGTATGGAGAGATTGTGTAATGTCCCCACTTTGGGACATCATCGCAGTGCATAGATTTATGATGACCAGAGTAGCCAGATGGATGTTATAGAGAGTACAGGGGTACTTGAGAGGCATTGTGGGGTCCAGCTTGCATTGATAGTAATATTCCATCATTATGATCCATTCCATATAGGTTGGCTTTGGTTTCATTGCATTTCGATGATTTCCATTACTTTGACTGTTTTGAGCTATAAGTCAATGTAATTCACTGAAGAGGTCATTTTGGGCACATTACTTGGAGGAACCTCTCAGTGTAATAGCTCATTGGAATTAGGAGGAGCAACACTACAGGATGGGATGGCTAGAAGTGACTTTCAGTGGCTAGGGAAGCCACAAGGAGAGATAAAGAGATTTTTAGAGGTAAAAAGGTTAATTAATTAATTAAAGTGATTTAATTAATTAATTAAATATTATAA